>JAQQAE010007095.1:0-16123 GCA_029823295.1 Pseudamia nigra
TCGTCCCTTTCCCTTTTCTCTCTTTTTTTTTTTTTTTTTTTTTTTTTTCCAGACAGAACATCCATAAAGTATGAATAAAATTAATGACATCACGAGCTGCACTTTGGAAGAGCCACTGTAGGAAAAAGCCATACATCACAGGGCAAGAAGAGGCTGGCCTGAAAAAAATGTTTTAAAAAATTGACAGAGAGAAAAGGGGTGTGCAGGGGGCATTGCTTCATCCTTCCCCACCCTTACAACGCTGATTTTTAAAAGTTTGAATGCAATTACGGAGATAAAGAGACGCTGAAAGAACAGTTGCTTGTCTTTGTGGCAAATCTGTTTTCTTTCCACCATTTTTTTGTCTTGATTTTCTTTTTTTCCCTCAAGTCCTGTCCTGTGTTGCACATTCTTTTACCGGTTGGCCTTTAGTATGGGAATGGCACAGATGACAGTGGAAAGGAACACTGGTGTGGACTTTGGCAGAACATGGACTAGTTAAACCGTGTGCCCTGGAGAAGAGCATGAGAGTCTTACATACCTTCTTCTTTACTCAGATGGTGTTAATAGAATTTTTAACATCTCAGACCCCTCAGAGATGAAGAGTGAGCCTCCTGATATTATGGGTGATTCCCGTAAAACTCAGTCTATATACTGAAAAACAAGCATTTCTCCACGGAGAACGGCATGCAAAATCCTGACTGGCTAAAATTTGAGTTCTTATTCGTCTAGATGTAGTGTGAACATAAGATCTGCTAAAAATACCCAGTAGCAATGTGAAGCTCAGCAGCGTGGATGTCGAGCAGTGGTGGTGGCAGTAGCGCAGGTTGTGGCAGTTGAGTGAGCAGGGGTTTCAGATGGATGTGAGCTTATGTGAGGCCAAGGCACAGAGCTACCTCTGTGCGTCTCACTGGACTATGTTGCAGAATGACTCGGCTATGTTGCAGTCGTGACAAAGATAAATTACAGCCGCTGAAAAACATTTCTACTTTTTTTTTCTGGTCTCACTCCTTCTCCCCCCTCTTCTTTTTTGCCACTGGGTGTAGTGCAAATGTGCCACACCAAAGAGAGATGGCAACTGGGGTGTGGAGGGGTGGTTCTCTTTGAAAATATATTAGGAATAAGAAGTGGCCCCTGACCATCCACAGGTCAGGTAGTGTTTTATCAGGGAACGTGTCTTCTGTCGCAAGGTTTATGCATGTGGACAGCAAACACATTTACCTCAAACTAACCCCTAAAACTCACTAAAAAGGATTTCCAGGTATTTTTGGATTTACTGCATAACATGTTTAGAGTACGTATTACAGATGCATACTGTATTACAGACTAGACGGCCTGGGCTCTTTCTGCTCCACTCATACTTAATAAAGAATTTCAAATCTTACATGGAGGTGACTGGGTAGTTAATGGAGTCATTATAAATGTGCTAAGTTTAATTTAACTCTAATATTAACATTTAAGTTTTTATGCTGGAGCCTTGAAGATTTGTCCAAACTATCCAATGTTTAGACAAAGAAATATAAACTCTGTTCTACCCCAAATGTTTCTCTCTGTCTTATCATTGAGTCTTTTGCTCCATGCACTCCTCCAGCCTTCTCGCCTCCCAGGACTTTCTCCTTCTCCAAATATTTCAGGGAGCAGGCCTCAAGTATGGTGAGGTGTTTGGGGTGTCTGTTTAGGTGGGCCGCAGCTGACGATATGATTGTGTGGTCAGCATTGCTGAGTGCAGACCACCCAGCAGGCAGCTGCTACCATAATAGCCAACAGGCTGGGCAGGAAACAGGAAACAGGAAGAAGAAGGCAGGACATCCTGTTCATCTAGATCAGTGTTAAACATGACATCACAACAGCATTGCTCTGTAATAAAGTATACCTGTTTAGAAGCTAAATATTCAGTTTGTTCTTAAATCACCAGAGCTCAAACACATCTCTATGTTTTCTCAGTGTGTGTGCATGTTTTGCATTGTCTTTGTGTGCATCTGTCTTCACAGTCTGCCTTTTCAGCCCTCACACTGACACTGTTTTTCAGACTGCTCCATCATCCAAGACATCAAATCCTCTCCTTTTCAGCGTGAGGATAAAGAAGAAAAAGAAATACATGCATTTTCATTTGAATATACACCAGCCGCAACCTCACAAAACTCTGACAAAAAACACAAAAGCACAAACATTCCGACACATAAACAGACGGAGACAAGAGACAAACTCGAACACACACACATACGCAAACACACACGCAAACACACACACATACATCTCCCAGACACACAGCACACACTGACAGACAAACTAACAAAGAAACAGAAAACACAAAGCACAGCACAGCCAGAAGTCGACTTTATGCAGAAATATTCTAAAGTGTGTTTTACAATACAATTAAACATCAAAGGCTGATATATTCCTCTGTGATCTTTAACACCCCAGTGAACAAACCCTACACACCCCCATCCACTTACTGCATACAGAGAAAGTTGCTGAACGTCACTGCTAATTACTAGATAGAGACAGAAGAAGACTTTGCAAAAACCAGGACATATTCAAATGCGTTTATGCATTCAATCCACCATAAATCATTCAAGGCCTGTGTTATTTACTTTAGCTTATTATTTTTAAGTTTTAGGAGTAATTGCAGCTCTTATGATGACACTGTTCTAGGGCAAAGAATCAGTTACACAACCAGAAAAGAAAAGACAATGGAAGGGAGACCTGTTCAACACTGACAAACATATGGTGAGGTTGAGCCGGACAGTTTTTTTAATGTGAAAACACATTAATACAAAATGTAGCTAAAGAGTGACCACCTGCCTTATTCAATAAACGCAAATACAACAAGCCCTAGGGTCATTATAAAGCTTATTTTCATGTATTAAAAAGAAATGTTTTACTACCTCAACTTTAACTCTAACAAAATCACCAGCAGAATAGATTTTTTTTTTTAATTTCAATTTACATTTCTGATGTGACTTATAGCATTTAAAGAGAGCTTAATTCAAAAAGTATAAATTACAGGATAGACAATGATGTCTCTAGACAGTATAGAGTGTTATATGCTCTCGATATATGAGGTAAATATGATTTTCTAGAATTGACTTTTATATTACCTTCTCGTTTAAGCCAAAGGGCATGAAGTCCAATTACAGTACTTCAATATCTACCAGTGAATTTTGCCAACCTGCAATCTGCAAATGAGTGTTTTACTGATGTTTAACTGTACAAACTCTGCAAACCCTTCCCAAAATATTTGAAACCATTAGTGGAGAAAAAACTCCAAAGCAGAAGGAAACTGACCATTTAATTATTTGCTTAAACATAAATTTTTCATATATCCTACTGGGAATAATGTTTTTCCAGATCTAGCTTTCCATAAACAAAGAATCTTAAACGCATCTCCTGTTCAGTATTAAATGTCTCTTTCTTTTCTATGTAAAGATGCACGAGTGATAGCACAGATTTTACAGCTACGTGAGGCTCTCTCTCTCTCTCTCTTTTTGGTCAACTTTGTCTCGGTGTGGCAGCGCAGCCAAGTATCTGAATACTAAGGGCATTTTATTAGACATTTATGATTAAAGATATTAGCATCAGCCCCTCCTTTGTCAAAACCCTGACCATGGCACACAGCGTGTCCCTTCCCTTCACTTAACTAAGCTTCATTGAGCCCCTGGTGTACAGCAAAGTGCCCTGACAATCGGCTCAATGCCCTGGCCAATCACACAGACACGTGACCTTCTAATCCCTCTCTCTGAGAAGGGCAAGAGTGTGTTGTCACTGTTGGTTTTGTGAATCAGTGCCCATAATCCCAAATGATTTGTCAAGAGGGAGAGTTCTTTAGAGAATAAGAGAAACAAAAGCAGCGCAGTCCAGATAGTGTGGGTGTCAGTGTGTGTGCGTGTGTGTGAGCTTATGTGTGTGTGGAGAACAGAAGGAAAGAGAGAGAAACAGAAAGGGGACAGACCATGCTTTTGTCCATTGCATGTGTGTGTGTTTGCATGCAACTGCATACATGTGCGCCCTTGTGTGTGTGTTTGTACAGGGTCTCTGAGATTACAGAGCTTGGCTGACAGAGTCCTCTGTGTGTAATCGTGGGTCCACATGCGAGCGCTCACCTTCCTCTGAGCGGATTAACCTAACGCTAAATCCCAAGAGAGCAACAGGCCAGACAGGCCACACAGAACAACTTCATTGACGATGGGCAGAAGAGAGAAGGCCATGTGTAAAATATTTTTTACTGGACACATACACTTTTTTAGAAATGTTCCTGTGTAAACAACTCATATGTCACAGCATAAATAATTTAAAACTAACAGGATTATGTACAGGACCTGAAACTTTAAAAATGTATATAAATGTCATACACGATTATGTTTTCTCACTGAGAAAACAGTGAAATTCTATCACACAATTAAAACTGTGTGTGCATCACACTTTTTCCAGATTCAAGCATAGGTTAATATGTTGAGGCAGACACAACACTTTAAGGCTGTATCTTCATAAAAATGTTTTTCAAATATGAGAGAGTTAAAAGCTAAAACCAATCTACCAACTAATTAAAACTGTGTTTCTTTTTAGCTTATTGCACAGATATGAAGTCTGTATAACTTTTTGTTATTTATTTTAGATGGGCAAATACTTTTATTTGTTTTCCTCACAAAATTGCCGTTGGACATTGAAATTATTAATTTATAACAGCATGATTTTTTCACTACATTCATATATAAGTTAACCAGATACAATTTAGTCTATAAATTATGCTGTGGAAATTTTATATATTTATTCTCATTTGTTCATCTGTATTTCGTTATGTGGGCTTGTTTTTTTGTTTTTTGCCGTTATTTTTATTTTTACTATTTTTTAAATTTTTTGTATAATACAAATATGTCTCATTTTACATTCGAAGACACTACCTGTAGAAGTTGTCATGGGCTAATTCTTGTGTCATTATTAATCCCCCCACTGCAACAGGTTCAAGTGAAGTATATCAGAGTGTACTAATCTCATATAAATGAATCATTTTGCTATGGTTAAATGAGTTGTAGAAAATTTAATTCCAAAGGTTTCAGAAACAACTTTTGTTTTAGTTTGAAAGCTCTGACTGTTGAGGATCAGTCATTGCTCAGGTGTCCAGCTGTATTACAGGTTTTCTAATATACCCATGAAAGATGCTCATATGTATATTTTATTCTAAAAATGACACAGGACTAAGGTGATCAGAGGAACGCAGTTTAATATATTAAAACTACTGTTTCATAATCAACTATGAATTGTTTCCACATACAAATGCAATCTTAGGTGCCTCAAGCTCCCTTTTAATCTGCTTTTTAACAATAAAAAATAAAGTTCAAAATCTTTACAATTTCAACTCGATATTGAATATTGAATATTTATTTCTTTATCTGTGTTTGTATAGCTTATTATGAAGTATATATTTAGCATATGTCATAAAATATTAAACACTTCATCAACTTTCAGTGTAACTTTTCACAGATAGCGCTGAAGACAATATATCACGTTCTATGAAAGGAGGCAGCTTATTAAGTAGCTGTGGCTTTTGGACTGTGCGCCTGCATGTGGACATTAGAAAGCTACACAAGGTCGACACAACAGTAACACTTCCCAAGATACGAGACAGACCTTGACTCTCCTAAAAGACCATAAAGAGCTATTTGATGTCAGCCTGTAATTATATGACATAGCTGTCACCGGTGTAAGTCGATCGGGGTCACAACAAATCAATAGACGCATTTACTGTACTTTGTTGAGGAAGCGGCGCGCGTTGGAATAGACCCTCAAGTTTCCCTCCGGTAGATTAAAAATAAAGATGCAGCGTGTGCGGTGAATCTCCGAACGGACATGTGGTGTGCGCGCAGTACTTACTTTATTTCGCATGAAATCTTGTCCGGGTGAAGTGAGGGATAAAAGAAGCAGTCCGCCGGTTCTTTGGTCCGGCCGATTGACAAGAAGGTTGAAGCCGCTGCTTGATGGAGACGGACTTCGCCAAGACGCACTTAAAATCCAGGAGCGCAACTTAGCAGAGGACGTCGCTGGTAGGAAAAAAGTAAGCTTACAGTACAGGGTAGGAGTCTGTATAATTTCAGCGAAAACTCTCTTCTCTCTCTCTCTCCTCTCTCTCTCTCTCTCCCTCTCTCTCTCTCTCTCTCTCTCTCTCTCTCTCTCTCTCCCCGGTCGGACAGCGGGAGCTTAGGAGGCGGTGAGGACGCGTTGCCTGGTCTCTGTAGGTGCCAGTGAGCGCGGAGGGAGCTGGTGGAGCGGTGTGGCGGCACTGGAGGTGGTGCTGTGTACTGCTGGACGTCTGGAGCTGATGGTGATGTTGAGAGGCTGTTTCTTTTCCTTCCCACAATCCTGACCGAGTCTTTTCCTAAACCCTCTCTTCTCCCAGTGCGAGAAGTGATCGATTTTTTTCTCTCTCTTTTTTTGACTCTTGAAAGGGGGCGGGCTCACATTTCCCAACTCTAGTTTAATGAAAGAGGCACAGCTCTTAATGCTTTATTATCGCGCCAGCCCCGATAGAGTGGACGCACAATTAACTGCTCAGAGAGGACCACTAGAGGAAGATGATGTGTGCTTTACATAATGAACCAACGGAGAGCACGTTAAACATATGCAGCCACGTTAAGACCGGCTCAGTCCATGCTGCTCAACTTTTGTTGATTACAAATTCAGTTTTCTTTCCTGTTGTTCCGCGCATGTCATCACATGGCAACTGCTGAAACTTTAGTCTCCAAAACAGGCAGAAAAAAAGATATGTCAACAGGATGTACTGAAAATCTACTTATTTCCTGAAACAGTTTCACTTATTTCAGGAAATCTTCATAAGCACAGGGAAAAAAGGCAAATCACCACACTCAATAAAATGCAACGGAAAAATATGAAACATTGAGCAAGTGAAAATACCAGGATAAAGACAAAATTATTAAAGTGGTGAAATTATAGACTTGTTGAATTGCAAGAAAAAAATAGAGTAACATCAACTCTAAGGTTTTGTTGAGTAAAAACCCTGAGAGAAAAACTGATAATAAACAGTTTTCATTAGACTCTCATGTGTTCCATTCCATGTCTGTGGAGGATGAATGCTGTCTCCTGTGTCATTGTCTGCTAACTTTCCACCATGGATGCCGCCAATCATTCTTCACGACCCAGCTATCTTCCACAGATAAGCCCTTACACAGACTCTAAGCATGGGGAAATTACCAAGCCTTTATCCATCCAACCAAATGATTTCAAAACATCCACTCTATTAGTGTGAAGATAACAATTAGAACAGCAAGTTTGCCACTTCAGATAAGAGTCAGACAGGCAGCACAAAGCTTTTTGTACAAAGATGTATCAAAGATAGGCCTTGTAATACTGCATTTCTATTATACTCAGATTATATGGGAGCTGTATCAGTTAAAATGTTTTAAATCACTGTCTTAAATGAAGCCTTAATCTTAATACACCGCAGGTCTTACTCTTGAGACAATTTTAAGGGAATGAATACTTTTTCATGAACATGGTAGCTAAGAAGTCGTACTTCTGTGTATTACATTTTTATCTGGACTGATTAATGTTAAAATGTGTTCTTCGCTTCTGTTCAGCTGTTAATTATATTCCCAGTGCTTGAGTTGGCACTGGAGCAATGTCCATTTTTAACTGAAAAGCTCATATAAGCCTGATATATCAACAAACCCAACAGTGAACTGATTTTATCCAAACACACAAATGAGCTCAGCTTTAGCTTTGTGCTTGTCTGTCAGCGCAGACTTGTGTGGTGTGTAAGCAGACACTAAGCAATGCCCCAGCCTTTTTGTCCTTTGAGGTTCACATATGCTGGGTATGTAGTCGTGTACCTACTCAGTCAGTGGGTCGCTCAGAGAAGGAAATGGCGGGACATGAAATCAGTTAATAAATAAATCAAGCTGGCTAATCTGCTTGACGGATGGACATTACAGCTTGTAACTGAAACCGCTGGTGTCTGATGACTTAGGATACCACCTTCACATCACCTGACCCTTTAATCTTTAATAGCATTTCCTCTGGCCCCCAGATCTCCATAATAATCAATAAGGTGTAGTCAGTTTGACACAGTGGCTTTATAAATCCAACATGGCAAATATCAATAGCATCAGATATCAGGCAGAATGAAATGTACAGACGTGACACAGTTAAAAGACAAACTCCTCCTTTCAGTGTGTACTACTGGCAATTGCATGAAATGTGTCATTGTCATTGACACCGATGGGTGCCCACATGATCTTACGTACCACGTTCAGTGTTCCTCCTTCTGCCGTCTTGCGTGCCCGCAGTCTTGTAGCTTTTTGTGCTGTCTTTTAGTGATTTATCTGAGAGGTCCGTTCAATGTTCGCAATGCTTGAGGTTGTCTTGGTTGGCACCTGGAGGGACAAGTAACATAGGAAGCCATAAGGAGGAGAAAAGAGAAGCTGCCAGTGAAATGGAAATTGTCTGCACGTATATGTATGCACCTTACACAGTGTGCGGATTCCATCTTTGTATGTGTGTACATATCTGTGTGTGTTTAACAGCCATTTGAAATACAGAGACATAAATGGGGGGAGGTGGACTGAATATATTTGAATGGTATAAAATCATTAAATGAGGCAAACACTGGCTCATGCATATTCATAAATGACTGTCTGACTTGTCTACAGGGATAAACTTATAGTGAAGGCATCTAAAAGCTTCACACATTTAATGCAAAGTAGGGAAGATCTGCTGCATATTATGCTCTTGACACTGCCAAGCACTGGTCTGTGGTTAAACCTATGATGTAAACAGCTCTAAGCATTATGGACTGATTATTATTACATATTATATAGTTTCATTCAGTTTTCCAGTTCCACTTCTTGTAAGTTTTCTCATTTAAATTTGGATACACAGTGCATAAGTCTGTGAAAACAAGCTGAGGTTGTTTCATGTTGTGAATTCCAGGCTGTGGCATTTGCGCTTTCTTACGCCAAACAATCTTCTCTTTAATTAAAACTAGAAAACTAGATTATTAGTTTCTTGCCATCTAAAACTGCTCAGCTCAAAAGCCTTTGTTTCTCATCTTTTCCTTTTAGCATTTAGTTCCAGATTTACATTTTGAATATATGAGTGTGTCTGCATGTGTGTATTCAAACACATGTTGCTGTTCTCATTAATGCTGGGTAAAGAAACATCAACAGTTAGCCAAAACAATTATGCAATTTCAAAAAACGTTACAGTGTAGATCCACAGATGCAAACACTTTGGGTAAATGCAATTTTGTGAGGTTTGGCATCAGCTGTGCATAAAGACAAGGAGGAAACTGAGACTAGATGTTAAGTCAAACCCATAAGTGTGGTTTGCTGATATTGATCTTGCGCTGATTGTTTCTTAATCCTCTCCTGGCAGTCACTTCACAGAATGCGTCACACATACACATGAAGAACAGCTCTCCCGAAAATGTGTGTTATTTGTAAAGGAGAGAGAACGGACAGAATTTCTCTGTCAAGCAAAAGATAAACACAAACACATTTCCAGGGCAAACAGGAACAGCCCAGGCTCAGCGCAATCTGTTGTCGATCATGCTCACGTGAGAACACAATCTGCCTGTCACAGTCGATGATGTTGTCAAGCACTCTGCCTCACTGCTTCTGCTCCTGAGAATTAGCCAGCTATTACAGAAGCACTACAAGACACATGGAGTATTTGTTGTGTGTCAGATGTTTCTGAGGATCCTTCCTACTTTATGTGGTATTTACTGTTTCAGTCATTTCCTCAGCATTGGTTCCCTAATGAATTTGAGAGGTATTCGGAGCTGTGGCACCGAATTGATGCTATATGATGTGATTACCAAACTCTTCACAGGGGAGACAAAGACCGGCAGGCCAATTACAGTCATGCTCAGCTGGGGATGTATAGATCTTACTTCTGTAAGGGTGAGTAAGTATGGAGCGCATAGTGTAAATGTTAGATTTAAAACTCAGTTTTATTTTGATGATATTCAGGTACTGAAATTTGAATACAATTGTCAGGAATTTAATCATTAATATCACAAAGAGCCTTTATAAAGGCCTTTATATCATCCTGTGTGATTAAATATGGTGGTAAATAATCACTTGTTATTGAATTTGGGAGAAATTAAAAACTTAACTGTAGATAACAAAAGTCACACATGTAACAAAAAATATTACAATATTGAAATTTCAGTATGATAACTGACTTCAGGGTGATATAAGTGCAAATCTAACACATGCTTCCATACTGTTATTCAGTTGAAGTGTGATACTGTTCCTATGTGTGAATATTTTATGGGTGTTTTTACTCTTGAACTAATTTACCACTTTTTTCACTGCACATTCTTCCCTTCTTCATAATAACACAAACTTTATATTGTACAGGATTTAATCAATGTGCCCATGGGAGTTCATTTCTCAGAGAAAACATACCTGCCTCAACCATCATCTCTCAGTTTTCAAGACATTCAAGCCATCTTCTTGCAGATCAGCATTTGATCTTTGTGTAAGTTATCCATTCTGTTATATTACTCATGATTTGGTGCTTCGTATTAATAAGGTTTATAATGAAACTCAGAGGGCAATATTGTCAGTAATTACAGTTGGAGGAACTGTTCCACTGTACAGTATAATTAGGGCCGCAAAGGTGGGAAAATCAGTTCAATTAACTGAAAGCATATGTCCTCATATTACAAAATACATAAAACAAAGAAATTCATGATTCTTGTCAAGTATTTATTTGTATAGTGAAATGAGCTTCTCTACTATAAAGGTGCCTTTAATCTAAATTTAACTTGCAGGCAATTTTAATTCTGCCACTGAGTGAAAGCAATAAGGCAGCAATTCCATGAAAGCAAATGTGCTGTATGTAAAGAAAATATTTGAATCTATAGATATATACAGTAAATAAATTCAAATCAATACAGACATACACATAGACACAGATAACCTATTCTGTTTTTTACATGATGAAACAAGCTAAAAAATGAAATAAGTGGCTCAAATTTAAACAAGCACTCAGCTTAGGTATTGACCTAAATGACCATCTATTATTATAGCTCATAGAAAGGTCAGGATATTATAGTAATGTTATGCTTTACAGAAAAGAAGCCCGCTGATCATTTGGGCTGACTCATGAATCATGCTTCAGTTCAATTTCACCAATTCCA
The DNA here is from genome assembly GCA_029823295.1 of Pseudamia nigra. Taxonomy (NCBI): domain Eukaryota; kingdom Metazoa; phylum Chordata; class Actinopteri; order Kurtiformes; family Apogonidae; genus Pseudamia; species Pseudamia nigra. The sequence goes on from JAQQAE010007095.1 coordinate 11,141, forward strand.
GCAGAAAAGTGTCTGGCCATTAGCTCGGTCTGTCCAACATTAAATGCACTGTAACATTTCATACTAATCCCCTGACAGGTGTGTTTCAAAAATGATTGTGTTTGATTGAATTTTGAAGAAATTCAAGTGGATAAAATGCCTTTAAAATAATAAACCCTCAGTGAGTAGTGTCAAAAAAAGAGACAGCACTGGTGATTTGCATGTGTCGTGTTTAACCAACAGTATTCTGTTGTACACCTTTTATGCATTATGCATGAAGCACAAGCTGAACAACAAGCTCTCCCTTTGTTCTGCCTGATGCTCCAGTTACATCATAGGAAAAGCACCGTGGTCCTGTGATGGCGCCGAGCAGCAAACCCACGCTGCCTCTGGCTGAGCTGTTCATCAGACCTGTTGATTCCTTACTTTGTTGTGCTGCTGTGTGTATGTGAGATCAGCAAAACACACACCTCATTCATGCATGTTTAACCATTCACACATGATGCATGAAAGTTTTAGATGTCAAGTTGAGCAAGTGCCAAACTGATAATGGCTGATGATAGCTGATATGTTTGGTAATCTCACTGAGGTAGTGTATGCATATATTATCCATTAAGTATTTAGACTTGTTTCCTGGGTTTAATTTAACATTCAACAGAACATACTTTTGTTTGATTAATCATTATGAGCAATTTATAAATAAAACGTCAATCAGTTAATACATGTAAAAAGATACATAATGAAATGAAACAATCTAATCACTGATTCAAGAAAACTCACACACTGACATTAGCCTTCACATACATTTAATTCCACATTGCCTGTCCTGCTTATCTCAAGGTCTTTATTTTGCTACTGCAAAATGCATCCCACTTGCAGGGGTGTGATGCACTTTGGCATTGCTGTGTAATTAAGTGTGCTGCCTGCAGGGGAGCTCTGTATCCTCTTCAGCACATAAACTGTTCAGTAATGCACATTAACTGGAGACACTCACGCTCAAAGGTCCATCAATGAGTGTAAAAATATATTATTCCAATCAAAGAAAATCCACTGCAACACATTTCATTTCTTTATTTTATTAATTTGTTCTGCTACCAGTACAACTCTCACTCATAGCTTTCTGCATGTAACTAACACAGCCTAACTCCAAAGTAGTGATACAGAACTCACTTTGCCTCTACTAGACTGCTTCATGTGATGAGGAAAAAACACTTTCTGCTAATGATTTTTCCTTCTTTTGAAAGGTTGGAAAGCAATTCCCTCCGAACGTCTACTACACAGGCACAGGTATTTCATTGTTCTCACTGCCCTTTCTCTAATTGTGCCTGTAAAAGGTGATGCCAATTCAAGTTTTTTCTTCCGTTCCAGGGCTGCTAAAGTTGTGAAAATATCTCAATCTGAACAAGTTTCATAGTTTTGCGTGGTTGGTGTGTAACGGTAAAGATTAATATGAGGCCCAGACAACAGGTACTGTAAACATCCAGTCAACAGGCAATGCTTATTTTAAAAATGAGCACCTCCAAAGTGATGCAGTTCTCTTGAGGTTTATTTTTTAACCCCGCACCAAACCAGGACAAGCCTTTTCGCAATAGATCAGAAAATGCATGTATTGATATATTTCTATTCATTCTGATCAGTGAATCAGTATAAAAACATGGGATAAGCAAAAAAAAAAAAAGACAGAAAAGGAGTATAGAGGACTATACACATAATTAAGAAAAGCTTGCCTTATTTAATTCATGGACTGAATGAATTCAGTTTACTTAAAGCAAAGTTCTGAGTGTGTAAGTAAATGACACAATACATAAATGACATAATACTGATGAAATTATAGAGAAGAATGAAACCTGGTATAACACTAATACCTGCAATTTGCTGTGTCATGGTTCAGTTTCCCTTTCATGTGGATTTTACTTCCAGGATTTAATATTTTATTAAATGTAGCTGTTACATAAAATAAACAGTCATCACTGTTTCCAGCTCCTACAGCATTACACAGCAGAAGTCCCTCCTGCAGCTGTTGACCTTAGCCAATTCCCTTGACAATTAAAGATCACTCAGCATGGCTATGCAACTTCTCCCACACTCCCAACAAGCAGCTGATAGCATCTCACTGTGAAGGAAAGCAAGTAGAGCAGAATATAATGTGTGTCTAAATGAGGGTTCCCCTGCTCTGATGATCAATAGCGAGGCCTAGCAACCATCAGTACAGGCCCATGTTATGCGGCGGGACTTGGTATATGACCGGCAGAGTCTAAAGCTCTTTGTGCCTTCAGGAAAACCCCGACTCATTCTTATTCAGACATGATCAGAGGGGAGGCAGGCAACTGAGATTAACTACAGATCAAAAGAGCTGCCTCACGCCTGCACTCGTGTTTTGTAGATTTAGGCAGCCCTGGTAGGCACTCTGTAGTGGCGGTGGAGTGTCATACTGTTTTTTGGCCTCAACAGTGCTCAAGGGGGGAGATGGAAGTAGAGTTTTCATGAAGAAGCATGGGACTCTGCTGAAAATCTTTCAGAATTAAATAATAAAGACAGCAGAGTAGAACGAAAAAGGGGGAAATAAGAGCAAATTTACTATGGTGTTTCTGTAAGTTATTACAGTGGAACAAAGATACTTGTCCTTTCCATACCATCCAACATGAAACTGCTTCCATATGTGAAATAAGTCTGGGTTCAGAGAAAATTGGTTTAAAAATGACATGCACTTTCTACAGTAACAGTAGTTTCAGAAATTCAAATGCATCTGGATGTGAGGTTCTAACTGGAAACTAACTACCACTAACTACTGCCATTCATCTGTCAGCAGCCATTACAGAATAAACAAACAGCAAATTACATCTAAGCTGTTTTCTAACCTTCCTATTTAATTACACCACACACCAGCAAAAACCTCAAAAAGTATAGTATAGTAAATGTGGTGAGTTGCATTCAACTCGAAATAAACAAAATGAAACAAGCAGAAACCACAAGCCTTTTTGTCTTTGATGTTGTGATCAGTTTTACTTTCATTTACCAACTTTTCTGTTAAGAATGCCACCATGACTTAACAGTATTATCTGCAGTATATAGTACCGCTGTTCACAGCCTAATATCATGCTACGCTTTATATTACAACAAAAAGGAAAACAATCACACTAATAGCAGAGGGTTAGGTAAAAAGACAGGATGAGGTGAGTTTCAAAGGCAGAGAGGCAAATGCGTAAGAACGCTCGCTACCCTACAGAGAAAGAAAACAACGCGTTTCCTCAACTCCTGCTCATCATCAAAGCAATGGAATTCAGGGGCAAAAAATCTAATAAGTGAGGACTGAGCGGTTCCTGTAAACTGGGTCAAAGTTGCTCAGGTCCTGCCTCTTTGGATTAATAACCACAGACCAGTAACTCTTCCCAGGTATGAAGTTAAGGACATGAAGGCATGACTAAAATGTGTACTGCAAATTTGTGTTTACTTAAGTCTTGTTTTACACTACTGTATTTTTCTATTATTAAAATTTGCCAATGAATACATATAGTGATTTGTGAAGATATCAGAATCCATAATTTCTCTCCTTCGATCCAACAACTACACTGAAATCAAAAAGGGAAATACTAAAAAAAAAAAAGACTTCACCAATCATTTCATTCAAACAAAGCTTTTGCTTTAGTTTGAAATTCCATTTGGTTGTTTTGGGACAAGTGCCCTGCTGCAGAGACTCTTTCTTCTTTTAATGGTTCCTGCAAAACCATTTTGTTTCATAAAACCCTCTCTGTGTTCATTTAATATGACAAAAGTTTCTTTTTCTTTTCAAAGTTTGCCCAGCGTGTCTTACTTAAGCACCAAATTGTGTGACACATAATGCTACTCAAGTGTGCGTTTGCCACTTAGGTAGCTACCTTGAGGGAATGATTCATTCTTAAAGCAAACAGCATGTTAAGGCCATGCTCTGTTCTCTCACTGATAATTCCAGATTGTGCAATGAGATGTTCTAAGCAATTACCATTTAAGTACCAGTAACCCAAACTGACTGTGAAGAATTAGAAACAGAAACAACACAATATTAAGTTCCACTTCAGAGACTGAAACCATTTGTATTTCCTTGAAGAAATAAAAATGGAGACTTAGAAGTAAACATAGAGTTCCACAGAGGTGATCGGCAACAGCTGCGATCTGGCTCCTACTTTAGCACTGTTAGCACTTTTGCGGTGTCTTTGTCAAGAGCAAGGACTATACAAATTACAGTTATGTATATTCCTTGACCTTCACAGTTTTATGGCTATTTTTGTATGGAGCTATATCACAAAGGCATCATTCACTTAATATTATCACCTAATCAGAATAAAAATACAATCAGAAAACAACATTTTAACACAAGAGAAGTTCAGAAGCATAGACTGGATCAAACACAAATTATGGCCTAGTCTGTTCAATACATCATGACCTGGTGTATCAGGTAGAGTATGAAATCCCAATGAAGAAAGGTTTTCCACTGACAGAACAAAAGAAGGAAAAAAGGGGAAAAGGTGTGCTGAGAAAACTCACCCTTGCCGTTTCTCTGTTTCCCCAGGAAGTTACACCCTACAGCACCAGCTGAGGCCCAACTCAAATTAAAAAAATGAAAAGAGAGGAATACAAAAGATATAGCTAACAAAAAGAAAACAAGAAAACACCAACAAATTGCCTAAAATAAATGTCCTGCATGTGATAAAGCCAGACCAGCTGGCTTTGAATAGAAACCCCCGATTTGGGTTGTGTGTTTGCCCCCGATCTCTGTCTAAACTGAAACCAGGTCCGGTTCTTTCCAACCACCCTCACCCCCCAAATACAGCCCACCCTCACTCCTCTGTCCGGCTCAGTCCACCTGTCCCTATCACTCCTAGATAAATTTAGCCTCTGAGGGATCAGTAACAAACACACACACACACATGCACTGGCTCCAGACCTTTGTCAGCAATGGCATATTTGTCCTGGATTATTGGCCCCCCAAGAATGCTGCCATCTTCACAGTGGCAAAAAAAGACCCCC
>JAQQAE010007096.1:0-16122 GCA_029823295.1 Pseudamia nigra
GCATCATTGTATAAGCCGCAGGGTCGGCAATGTGTGACAAAAGCCGCGGCTTGTAGTGTGAATATTACGGTAATATGGTTTTAATTGCGTGTGTTTGTGTCTGTCTGTCTGTCTTGGCAGGTCAGTGCGTCGTGTGGCTCTTTGACTCTCACAGTTACAAATTTCGGCTCTTCGTGTCAAACTTGTTCGCCACCCCTGGTCTAGAAGCACTGATCCTAACTGCATTCTTCTTCTAGCTACATCCAAAGGGTATGATATTGTCTGAGCGATAGCACCGGCAATGCCTCCGCAGAGCAGGTTGACGTGGGTTTTCAGGACAAGGACATTGGGGTTGTCTGAAGAAGGGTGCCCCAGAAGCTTTGGAAAATGTTTCAAGCCGAGACTTTTCAGGGTGGCGAAGGCAAAGAAGGAGAACCCTGCATAAGGGGCCATGCCAATAAGAGTTGGAGTCACTCCCCTGTAGAAGCCTGAGAAGCCTCCTTCCTTAAGATATATGGTCTGGAAGGCGTTGCCAATTCCAGTGTAGCGATGCTCTCCTTTCACCTGGAAGGCGAGTCTGGCTCGGACCACATCCAGAGGATAGGTGCATATTACTGCAGTCATCCCTGCCATTGATAAGACGGTGAATATGTCTAGAAATTCCAAGCTGCAGCAGTATGTTGCGCATTTGTTGTGTCCAAAAAACAATACATTTAAAATAAATACAAAAAAGCACTTTTTCAGGCCATCAAGAAAAGCAGTTTATAGGCTGTAGCAGCTTTTTAAAGCTATTGGAGGCCATGAACTGGATCGCGCCATGTGGAAATATCCTGACCATGATAGCCCCGTTACCCTTGTACAAAACAAGGAAGCCTTCTTTTTTTGGTACAGCTTTCTTAGGAAGAGTTCATCAGGATTTAGTGGAATAACCCTGACTTATTGACTTTTCCTCATTTAATCAGATTGGGTTCAGGCGATCCCCTCATCAGTCCCCCATTAAGTAGAAGGAGGTGTGTTTGGAAAGCACACTGGAAAGGAATGGATGTCATACATGTAGAGATAATGAGTTCAGAAAAATGGTGCAGTGGTCTTTTAACCAGTTTAATTCCAAAATCTTCCCTGCTCAATAAGTACATGTATTTCACTTTGTGGACCTCTCTAACACATGAACTATGTGAATATTTTTCATTCCATGTTGGTTATGTTAGTGTTATAATCCACTTTCCGTAGGCGTGGTTTTCAGTTAGGTTTTCACTAATATGATTGACATTTTGGAGATGTGGGCGTGGTCTCATTAGCGGATTGGAAACAGCTGTTTGAAGAGGAGGTGATAAAGCAGCCGATGGGACTCAGTGGCTGGAGAGAGTGATGAAGAGCAATTAAGACCGAGACGCCGACAGAACAGGGGGAGAATCTAGAGAGGAAACAGAGCTGAGAGAACCAAACCCCGTCGACCTACAGACTGAGAACCGAATTTTAAGTGGCATGCTAACACTATTGTATACATTCACTTTAAAAATGACAACCAAGCGACCTAAGAGCGGGTTGGCTGTTACATCAGAACAAAGCACGCGGACCGCCGGACTCTACGGGTGTGAATCGCCGGACCCATAAGCAGACGTACTCCTACTCCTCCGATGAGTTAGGGATAAATACATCACCCAGGGCTAGTACGAAACACAACTCAAGTTCTGTACCTACACGAAGGGCCTGGGGAAGATTTAGTTAAGCCGGCTGCCCATAGAGAAATGCAACTCACCTCGTCTCAACTCAAATGGAAATCTTCTTGATGTGTGGTGGTTCCCGACACAGATTTTTCAGTTTTAATATTGTCTCGACAGAAATCGTGCAATTCAACAGGTTTAATCGCCAGGACTCAGTCTCGGCAATGTGCGGCGGTGACAACTCAACTTCACGACTTTTATCATTGTTGGACACGTGTCTCACAACGCAATCAATGTTTACTGTCGATAGATGGCGCCAGTTAACAGGTGTGAGTCGTGGTGTCAATCTGCAGTTGTGTGCGCGGTACGTTCAATCATGTACCAGACGACTGGACTCATAGAGCTGATTTGGGATCAGTTCTCCACAGTATGTCGGCCTTACGGAGGGGCTGTGTTGAAGCTTAGAGAGTTGAATCATACAGACGCTAGCCAGCCCTCCTGTAACAGTTAGTGGAAATGTAGGTTTTATAATCAGCAACAATTGTTGCCAGTAGGATAGGCTAAATGTACAGTTGTATGCAGTGATATTTATTTAAAATCCTACATGGGGGTAAAATAATCCAAGTCAGAGGCTCACTTCTTACCGTATGATTTGCCGTGGATGGAGCACTTGTTGAAAGTCATGATGTTCTGGGTGAGCGTTCCTGTTTTGTCACTGAAGATGTACTTAATCTGACCGAGCTCCTCATTTAGGGTGGTGGTCCGAGCCTCGGCAGGGGTGTCGTTCTGAGTGTAGTACATCTTCCTGTCCCATTCAATGTAGAAGCTGTTCCCCAGTCGGATGATCTCCACACTGTTCAGAGAAGTGAAACTGATGAGGAGCCGGGATCTGGATTGCTTTCAGTGGAACATAAAGGTAAAATAGCACTAACCTGACATAGAGAGAGATGGGCACCACCGTGTTGAGGATGATGACATAGGACCAGAAAGTGAGAAAGGCAGAGAAGGCGGCGTCTTTCCCCTCTTGTCTGGGAAGGAAGACGGTGAAATGTGAGCCTTCGTTTATCTCCCAGACGTAGTTCCCGATGGCGAGGACGGTGCACATCACAGCCAGGAAACCAAAAATCTACATGAGGAGGACGCAAGGAGGTGGTATTCAGAACTCTAGCAGAAAACGGACTCAAACAGGCTCCAGAGAATTCAGTTTAATGCTTCCTAACATTTCCAATGAAGCTGGGACGCTGTGTGACAGTGAAGTGTTTCAGAGTCATGGCTGGTTTTATGGAGGATAACGGTTATTGTGAGTTCAGTTCAGCAAAATATACACTTTTTACTGTAAATAAATCCATAAACAGCACCTTACTTTTTAAATATCAAAAATAATGAAATCTATAAAGATAAATATTTAAATATAATTTTGATTTACTGCCAGCATGTACTGAACAAAAAGATAAATAATCAAAAGACAAAACAAAAAAATATTGAAATAATCCACAAATGTATATAAAAATGAACAAAATAATTAACAAAATTAACAAATCCACATTTTCCGACTAATAAGTCTAAGTATAATTTAAAAAGGTGCAGATGTAGTTTTTAAGCTCCAGTGTGTGGATTTCAACAGGACTTTATTCACTTTGACTACAAATAAATGGAAAGGTGGAAAGAGAAATGAACTCAAATGTCTGTGGCAATTGAAGACCTGAACAATTCAAATTTAATGATTTCTTAAGGTCTCTATAAAACTGCATTTAAGCCATTTTAAGACCTGTACGTTCTGAAAGACTTAGATGATGAAGGCTGTAATACTGTATCTTCAGGAACCCAATCACACCTTATCATCAGAGTATACCCACCACAAGTTCCTGTTTCACATGGAACACGTCAAACAAACAGGTCATAATGAAACCACGCCAGTTCTGAGAACAGCTGGAATAAAACGATGGGAACGGAGGAAGTCTTACACAGAGGACCAGGACATTCATCAGTCGGTCGATGCTGGTCCTTTTAAATGTGCTTTTCCCACAATTCTGCATCAGCTTTGTCTCTGGACCTGAAAAAGGAGAACAGAAACACTCAACAAGTGAGCAGAATATATTTCAAAATTCAGTTTACATCCATGTGTGTTCAGACCAAGGGGCAACGACCGGGTTGTTCAGTGAGGCCAAAGAGGAAGTTCAACTCAATTCAATTCAATCTTTATTTGTATAACGACAATCATAATCGCCGATTATCTCTAGCCATTTTACAATTCGAGGCCGAGACCTCATGACTATACAGAGAGCAAATCCAACAGTAACTTTAAGTTGTAATACCACCGGTTGGCCACTGGGGAACCGATCGTCCGGCTCCTAGAAGCTTTTTTCCCATAGACACACATGTGATTCTATCTGAAAATACTAAGCAAATAATATCTTTTTCATGGGTCATCATTGTCTCAAATGTTTTATTTGGATCCTCTAATAAGCAACATGATGATCCATCTTCAACTTTTTGCTCCGTTATGAAGATATTACAGCAAATAAGCCAACAAATCACTGCTGTGCTGGGGTTTGATTGACATGTCGCTATAGTAACAGCTCGCTAGTGAAGTTGGACTGATTCAGACCTTCAAATCTTCTATTTATTTAATATGTTCATAGTTATACATGACATACATTCGACTGAGGCTGTGGGTAAGTGTTTACACTAACAACATGTACCGGTAATATGACTTTGTGTGACACTGTGTGGTGAAGTTTTACTGCTCCAGACTCAATAAAGATACTTTGTAGGAATTTAATTGAATGTATTCAAGTATATTGGAGCTAAAGATCATTCACAGTTAGAAGCACACTACATGAGATAGGTCAAGTCGATGAGGCCCAAACTCGCAAAATAATAAGTCATATAAGTTGATATCAATGATAATTACAATGAATGTCTTACTGTTGCTTCATTAAAGTTAAAAGTCAAATTTATGGTCCTGAGTGATTATTGAAACCAAGAGTTAGCAGAGGTTTTAAATTAAAAAGCAACATGACAAGACACACAACATAGAAAATAAAAATACAAAAAAACGACACAAGACAAATGACAAAAACATTTTCTTCCTTATTTTGTGATTTCCAAAAATGCATTTATTGGATTTACTACTCCAGTTCCCAAAAAAAAAACACATTTTATTCCCAGTAGAACATCAACAACATATCAGATGTTGAAACTGAGACATTTTACTATTTCATGGAAGATAGCTCATTTTGAATATAATGACAGCAACACATCTCCAAAAAGTTGGAAGAGGGGCAACAAAAGGCTGGAAAAGTAATTGGCACAAATAAAAACCAACTGGAGAAGCATTTGCCACTAACTAGGTTAACTGGTAACAGGTCACTAACATGACTGGCTATAAAAGGAGACGTTCAGCGAGACAGAGCCTCTCAGATGTAAAGATGGACAGAAGTTCACCACAGTCTGTGACAAACTGTGTCTAAAAATTGTGGCACTTTTTCAGAAAAATGTTCCTCAATGTAAAATGTCTCAGATGTTGAAGATCCACCATCTCAAAGAATCAAGTGGAAGGTCAGAGGCCAATTCTTCCCTGATGACAATGTCAGAACAGAGGCCCCTTTTACATCGGAAGGGAACCGGCATGGTTCTGGTCCGCGAACCTAGTTCCGAGCATTTACAAAAAAAATTAACTGGTTTCTAGCTTAAACCAGAGAATAGTAGGTTCCCAAAGTGTCATCCATGACGACATGAGTGGGTGTGTACATCCACGCCCACTCAGCACATTGTAAGGAATCCATGCAACCTGCAACATATCATTCATCTGTCACGCTGCATTATTCTTCACCTTCTTGTTGTTAGTATCACATCCAAGCATGTTTTTGGATAACTCACATGACCTGCCATCATGCTAATGTTTACAGCCACACAAGGGACTACTGTTTACATCTGCAATAAACATGCAGGACCACCCCTACTGATGACGCAGCGTTGATTAGAATAATTAATCTCAAAATGGGTGCAAATGCATCCGGGTCAGTAGTTGACACCAAGGATCCAGGAACCTGAACGGCACCGGTTCAAGAACCACGGTTCATTTGATGTGAAAAGGGGCCATAGTGAACAAAAAAATGTTCAACGTGTTTTATATTTTGGATTCCGCAGAGTTCGAAGTGAGTGCTGCTTAATTTTCTTCAAAATACAGTGTTTTTCACTATTTACCTATTGATGATCATCAGAAGGAAAGTTCATTTTGTGTACTTGAATCCTTTTGAATTACACTTTTTGTTAAATTGATTTTGAGTTTGTCACTAAAAACTGCTACTGAAATTTTTCCATAGTGCAGTGTTGGTTGTCATGAATTCAGAGAGTGAGGATTCTCAGCTAAAGCCACATGATTTGAGTTTTTTTGAAAATGTGTGTCAGTAGTTGCATTTTTTATTTCATGTATGTTGCATGAAACCACAGTTTGTTAAAAATGTTGCTGAAATGTTCTGATTATTATGTCAACCTTATGATTAATGCTTTAATAACTGACTGAATAGTTTTAACAGGACATTGTTATATATTCCATGAGTGAGTGCTCAGATAAAGCTACATATTTGAGTCTTTTTGAAGCTGCTTCTTATTAGTTGGACTTTTTTATTTCATGTTTGTCATGAAAGCACTGTTGAGTCTGTTAAAAAAAAGGCTGAAGTTACAGAAGTGAAGAGTTTTGGTTTAATTAAAATGCAGTTAATTGAGGGTAAAAGGGAATATTTCCCTCTCCAGCATCACTACGTGCTGGTCATTTTGGTTTATGATTAAACTTGTTTTTTGTGTTGACATTGTGTGATATTCTATTTTACTATCTCGGATCAAACTGCATGATCTTTTCATTCAATACATTTGAGAAGTTGAACATTTTCCTTGACTTTGAGTCGTGGCTTGTCATTATGGGGTGATGGTGGGTCCTGAAATCATCTAAAGCACATTAAAAAGACAAGAAATGTCATAAATTACCTGTTGACAAGACACACCTGTGAATTAAAAACCGTTCCAGGTGGATGTGACAATGTCATAAGTGCACAAAGCTTCATTAGAGTGAAATATGTCTACTTTGGACAGTCTCAAATATAAAATATGTTCTGGGTGGTTGAACATTTTTTTGTTTGCTACATAATTCCACATGTTCTTTCACAGTTTGAATCTCTTCAGTATTAATGGACAATGTGGGAAATAATCGACCCAACGTGAGAACCTAATTAGTTCAGGCAATTGATGTTGAGGCAGGTGTTTATATGGATGGAAAAATGTTTTGCTCTTGACAGGTAGGTAATAACAATATAAAATGAAATAATTAGGGCTGTCAAAATTAATGCGTTAATCTGGATTAACTCATTTACATAATTCAGATACAATTCAGATACAATTTTTAATGCAATTAACACGTTAATGCAATTAACGCACAATAACTCATACATCAAGGAAAAAGTGATGAAATCTTATGTTCCATTTAACCCACGTCACCGACAACTTCTTTAGTATTTACTGCTTCGAAGTCAATTTAAAAGTAAAAGTATAAGTCTTTACACATTTTGAAACTGATTACATTAGTTACTGATGAAAACAATGAACCAAGTGTAAAAAAGCAAAAACATCTCAGTAGAACAGTACAGAGGTTCTGTTAAGTGTCTACAAAACATATGTAATTTCCTTTAGTTACACAAGTTTAAATTAGAAAAAAAATATACATTTTAATCTAAAACAAGAAATTTTAGTCGAGTGTCTATATCACCTTGTATTATGAGTGTTCGCTCCCACAAAATGAAAAACAACAAATGGGTATTAACTGAAATTAATCCAGTCACCCTGTGACTAATTTAGATTCATAACAAATGGGTATTAATCATGATTAATTGAAATTAATCAGATTAAAAATTTTAATCATTTGACAGCCCCAGAAATCTGAGATTTATTCTTACATGTAACTTGAGTGCAATACTTTCTTCTTCTTCTTCTTTGATGCCCTTTATTTCTTATTCTCTCTGTGTGCAGATGTGGTATAATTTACTTGCATTGCATGTGTCCTCTATTATTTATTATTTATTCTCTGTGTAAACACTGCATGCTGCTTCTACAAAGGAATTTCCCCAGTGTGGGATAAATATAGTCTTATCTTAACTAAGGCACCAGTTTGAAAAAGCCAGCATCATTTCCTTCTTAAGTCAATGTGTTCACCAGGTTTTCAGGAAACATGACTACTGACCTGGTCCTCGGGGTTAAGGACTTCATCTAAATTTTAACTCGCCCCAAATTTTTAATAGATACAACTATGTTACCAATTTGTGACGGCAGTGGAGGCTCAGAGGCTAAAGAAAAAAAACACCGAACGAGGAGCTAACACAAGCCCAAAAGTGAATAAAAGACAAAAATAAACACCACCACAATGAAGGCATGCCACAATCTAAGCTAAATGTGATTAAACAAAACCTGAGTGTGTGTAATGTGTCCTACACACCTCCAAACAGCACCAACCCAAAGCACCACTCTGTGTTCCTGAGCGTGCAGCCTCGCAGCAGGATCTTTTCATTATCCAGTGAGTATTTCTGACCAGCGTAGGTTAGTGTCCCTGTGAAGCGGTCCAGGCGGTTGTTTGGGGGTTCACAACGCACCTCGCCTTCAAGAACAACAACAGAACATTTACGCGACTGCACGGCAACAACAACAGATGCTCTGTCACAGCTGCCGAATCAAGATCTTACCATTAAAGTCTGCCAACTTCTCAATATTGTTTCCCAGGTCTCCTGTGACGGGCAGGGCCTGCCTCACCTTCAGGTTAGTCTCTCTGAGGAAGAGAAAAAGTTTTGTTTGACTTTGCATGATTTTCATTCCCTCTTCCTCCTCATCCTCATTCTTGCTTCCTCTTAGGATAAGAACGGAGAAGAAAAGAGATGAGCATGCAACAGGACTAAAGATGGAGGACAAAAGAAGAGGTTGCAGGTCCAGGTTAGAGGAAGAAGAAATGACAGAGGATGTCGAGGAGGAGAGAAGAGAAATAGGGGAAAAAGCAGTGTCTCAATACAACGTGGTATATCAGGGTAGTGCAGACGTAATTTTACCTGATACTGTATAAGGAGGTTATAAGGAGGTTAACAGAAGTACAGAGTCATGGACACACATATAAGCAGTTACTCGCAATTTAATTTAAGCAGTCTAACCCATCCAGCTCTGCTGTTTCAATGTACACCAGGTTAAGTGGTTCACTACTGGAGAGCAACAGGAGATCAGCCTGGAATGATAAAACAGAAACAAAACTTACTGCTCTGTCAAACAGTTAAAAAGAGCAGTAGTTTCATTCAAAAAAGTGTATAATGTAATAAAGACAATAGACAAGGGACCGTGAAGCATGTCATACAGGCTGTTTAGTGAGGACAGACCTAGAAAATACTCTGGACATCAAGGCAATTATAGTCAGTGATTAAAAAAAAAACCTGTGATGTGTCCTCTTCTTACCCTAGTTGTACTTCATCAATGACTTTTTTGGTGAAGCAGAAAGTAGAGCATTATAACAATCCAGCCAGTGAATAAAAGGGTCCTTTTTGGAAATTAGTCATTACATTAGTCATTAGTCCACAGTCTGTGATCACTGGGGAGGGGGGCGGAGTCAGGTTAGGCGGGGTGACAACCTGCCATGTGCCTGGTGTATCATGCAAACAGGTGAAGTTTATTTATTTAATTATCAGTGGGGGTACTTTGTTGCATAATGTACAATAAACCAATCAGAGTTGTGTGTGTCATTCCTTTTAATACTCATCAGTGTGATGTATTCTGTCTCTGTCCTCATCAAATAAGACATTCAGGTCTTCTCGTCCTGTCCACCTGTCAGTTCTTTGAACCATGAGGCCATTTGACTATGTGAATTTAGAATGAATAGAACTAAATGCACAACAATGACAAATATTTTATTATGTGGAAAGGATCCAAAATCCTCAGTACTTGTCCTGGCACTCCCACCTAACAGCAGCCTTTAAACAGCTGACGTAATGCCAGGACTGGTCACATGATCAACGCAAACGGAACTGAAGCACCCTTTATTTATTTATTTTTATTTATGTATTATTATTATTAAATGTACACAAATACAAGCCGTGTTGTTTTAATTAATAATGCACATTGCACGTATCCATCATATGCCTATAAATCTAATATACCGTATACTTGATGTCGTACTTGTATGTCCACTTGCCTTTAAAGCAGTACGTGAGCTTTAAGACCGCCAGTCGAAGTATAATACCAACATGCCCTCAGGTGTGCAAAGTATATGGTAACGTCAGTGCCGAGGGTGCATGATGGGGGAGATGCATAGGAATGCACCACCCAATTTCACATTTTACAACCCCAATTCCAGTGTATTTGGGACGTTGTGTACAATGTAAATAAAACAGAATACCATAATTTTCACCTCTCACAAACCCATATTTTAATCCTAATAGAACATAACCAACATATCAGATGTTGACACTGAGACATTTTACTCTTTCATGGGAAATATTAGCTCATTTTGAATTTGATGGCAGCAACACATCTGAAAAAAGTTGGAAGAGGGGCAACAAAAGGCTGGAAAAGTAATTGGTACAAATCAAAACCAAGTGGAGGAGCATTTGACACTAACTAGGTTAACTGGTAACAGGTCACTAACATGACTGGGGATAAAAGGAGACTTTTAGAGAGACAGAGCCTCTCAGACATAAAGATGGACAGAGGTTCAACAATATGTGACATATGGTGGAACAATTTCATAAAAATGTCACTCAATGTGAAGTTGTGAGTTTTATGAAGATCCACTATTTATGCATGTAATATCATCAAAAGATTCAGAGAATCAGGAGGAAAGTCAAAGGTCAAAACTGGATCTTTGTTCCAGAGGTGGTGGTGTTTGTGGATGGTGTCACATACAGTACGTCGTCTTCTTCTCCACATGATTCAGATTTAACTTGTATTTGTGGATTGCACAGTGAAATGTGTTCACAGACAGTGATTTCAGTGATGTTTTTAATGCAGTGCCGCCTGAGGGCCTCAAGATGACAAGCATCCAGTTTTGACCTTCGACCTTCCTCCTGATCGATCCCAATCATTGTATTCTGTTTTGACTTACATTTTACATGTCCCAACGTCAATGGAATTGGGGTTGTACTGTACAACAGTGTGCTGTTGGGTAAATTGGGCCCTAAGTGTTCAAAACGTAAACCTCAGTGTTGACATGGGAGAGATAAAAAAAAAAAAAAAACAATAATTTTCATTTGGTAACAGGTATACAGTATGTGGTCAAATTCCAGATGTGGACGTAGGGACTTAGATTTAGAAAACAGCTTGTCTTGTGTGCGTGTGTGCCTCTGCTCTTATAATGGCCTTAGATTTATCCTCACGGACCTAAAGGAGGTTTTGAGCTGCACACAGTGGACGACGTTAATGCGCCTTATGTGTTCAGGAGACGCAGCAGTGTAAAGTTGAGTGTCATCTGTGTGGAAGATCGATGCCATGACTGCAGCTCACAGAGCCGAGAGTCGACTCTTTTACAGTTCATTTTCATTTACTTTGTTGATTATTTTGCTCATTTTTCTCTTTTCTTCCAGAAAATGAAGTGTTTGACACTCCAAATTTTTAAATTAAGCCTATGATGCCTGATTAGCTATGTTCAAATGACACATACACATGTGTAAAAATTTTAGGCGACACCGGTTTGTTGTGTTTTCTTACTGTATCTTGTAATGAAGTTTATAATGACGATAGACATGCATAAAAATGAACAAACTTAATTCTGAAATCAGTCCTGTATAAATATTGTATATAAAAATCAGAACTAAGTGACTTCAACAGGAAAAAAAAATCCATATTTAGTGTGAGGTCCATTCCTATAGCAACAAGTGGAACAAACTACATGAAGATATGAACCAGGTTCAAGTCACTAGATCTCAGGTTTTCTGTCTGAAATAGTTCAAAACATTTTAACAGGTAACACTTAATACCAAGTGGCAACGACCAGGGCTGTTCATTGAGGCCAATGCAGAAGTAACTTTAAGTTGTAATTCCACCGCTTGGCCACTGGGGAACCGATTGTCCGGCTCCAAGGAGCTTTTTTCCCATAGATACATGTGATTTTATCTGAAAATACTAAGCATTTTTTTCATGGGTCATCATGGTCTCAAACATTTTATTTGGACCCTCTAATAAGTAACGTGATGGTCCATTTTTGCTTTGTTATTAAGATATTACAGCAAATAATCCAACAAATCACTGCCGTGCTGGGGTTTGATTGACATGTCGCTATAGTAACAGCTCGCTAGTAAAGTCAGACCGATTCAGACCTTCAAATCTTCTATTTACTCAATATGTTCATAGTTGTATATGACATACGCTCGACTGCAGCTGTTTACACTAACAACATGTAATATGAATTTGTGTGACACTGCGTGGTGAAGTTTTACTGCATCAGTAAGCTGTGAAGCAGTATGAGGCACAGTCTGTGCTTCATATGACACATCATTGCGGAGAAACTAAAATCTTTATCTAAGTGTATTCAGGTTGTATTGTGATTGAAAAATGCATGTTCCTGGTGTTTATAATCTGATAAAACAACAAAACTGAAGTGCTTAAAACTTTTGCACAGTACTGTATGCTTCTGCTCAGGGCAATAAAAATACACTGTGAAATGTGTACTCACTGTGACAAACTGGTTGTTTTCCAACTTGATGATGTCTCCCACCTGCACGTCCATCCATTTCTCACTCCGTAGCCTGAGGACAGGATACACACTTGTCAACATTAAAAAAAAAAAGTATTTATTTGACCTTTATTTTACCAGGTAAAATCAACTGAGAACAGCTTCTCATTTACAATGATCTGCCAAGATGCCCCAACAGCCAAATACAGAGACAAACAAAAGAAAAACAGATAAAGGAAACAATACAGATGAATGCAGGACTCACAACCAACGGTAAAGAGACTATAAAGTTAAAAGCAACTTAAATAACTACTAGAGTGTGTAGGGAGAAAAGTCTTGTAGATAAATAAAAACCAATGATGTAATGGCCTGATGTGAAGGGAGGGCCAGCCTATCAGTTTATACGAGTCACAGTGGTGGGTGGAAAAAGGTGCACCAGTGGCAAAACAGATGGCTGATTGGTGGAGAGTATCCAGGTAGTTAAGGGCACACTTGGGAGCCATTTTATAAATGACAGCACCATAATCAAACATAGGGAGTATGGTCATCTTTACCAGGGTGTATTTGACAGAGTGTGTGAATGAAGCCTTGTGTTCACATGGTGTGCGTGTGCTTGTCTATAAGGTATAGGTTGACTTTTTGATACACACCGACACTCTGAGGACGTAATGGGACTATGAGGACTTTTCCAAAGTCAGTCGTCGATAGTCCTAAGATACCATATAGGTGTGTGTGTGTGTGATGTTTGTCTTTTCCCTTTTCTTTAACAGTTGTCAGGAAACAAGCTGACCTACAGTTACTGAGGGGCCTAAAATGAGCACTGAACACCAAGGTCATCCTAATATAAGCCCCTTTTCCTGGCTGTGTTCCCGTCTGCTTCCTGTAGCATCTGACTCCTGCATCCTTTGTCTGTGATTCTCTCAGTCAGACCACACTGGTACAGGTCACACTGAAATACTTCGACAGCAGTTGGAGAACATATTCTGTTGGTTTGCAGACATTTGATTTTGGCGGCAGCTGAGTTAACGATGTGTAATTGTTTGTTTGCTGATTGTTTAGAAAAGCTCCATCTTCAATTTGACAAGAACAGTCGCAAACAACATGACACCAATGTTGTTTGACTGCTTTTGTGTGAACATTTTGAAACAGCCCCAATTCCAAAAATGTTAGGGATGTAAACAAAACATGTAAAAATCACATCAGCCCTGTCCTCCAACAGCTCCACTGTCCAAACTCCTCCTCATCACTTACAAAGGCCTCAATAATCTCAATTTTTTCTTTTGTTCAGACAAAGTGTGTCTGAGGAAGACTGCAGAAGACAGTCGAAACATGTCAAAAGGTATCAGAACAACACACTTTGTCTGAACAAAAGAACCAAAGCAGTTTAAGAGAAGATGAAATGGACCATGACCAGACTGTGTTGAGTATGAGACAATGCACGTAAAGTAAATAAAGCAAGCTTTTGAGCAGGCGGAGAATAGCTGAGACCAGTACTCCGAAACATACAGTGAATACATCCATCCATCCATCAATCATCTCCCGCTTATCCTGGTCAGGGTCATGGGGGCATTAGCCTAAGCTGAGAAGCCCAGCTGAGAGACATAGACCCTACAGCGTGTACTCGGTCTGCCCCAGGGAGTCCTCCCAGTTCAAGCTAATTTTGGCAACTAGGGATTGGACCACCCGGGTCCCCACCTTCAGCTGCCAACCAAACCACACAGCACTAGACCCTTACAACCCTTTCTGCAGGTGGTGGGCCCACAAGAAGACATACATAGTCATAAGGGTCTTCTGAATCACTCTTAAGGCCCACTTACACTCTACGCTAAGTCTGCATGCTCATACGGAGAGGTCGTTCCCTCCGGTCTCAGTGTGCGTTACGTTACAAGTTTGGTACGTTTTCAAGGGGCCTATGGATCCGTCCTTAACATAGAAAACAGTGCAGTGCCACCGGAAATCGTGGTGGTGCTCTAGCACAGGACAGTTCATATGGCAAAAAAATAGAAGAAGAACAAAACACAACATGAAACACCGAAAGATGAACAGAAATGGCTCAACTTTTTGAGGACAGTCTGTGCCATAGACTGTACAGTTGTGTCATTTTGGACAATATCTTGGAGCCAATAATAGGATGCAATGAACGGCGGGGGTGGCAGTGGAGCGTAGGGAAAGCTAACTAACTGCAAGTGTCCGAACGCTAAAACTTCACTGAGCAGTGTTAAACAAAGTCATATTACAGTGTTGTTAGCGTAAACACCCACAACTGCAGTCGAGTGAATCTCAGGTAAAACTATGTCCATATTGAATAAATACAAGATAAGAAGGTCCAACTCGGTCCGACTCCACCAGCGACACTAGTGGACCATAGCAACATGTAATCACACGGCAATGATATGTTGGATTATTTGTGGTAATATTTTAATAACAGCGCAAAAGGTTAAAGATGGATCAGATAATTTATTAGAGGGAACAAATAACATGTTTGAGACATAATGACTCATGACAAAACATTTTGTGGTTAGTATTTTCAGACAGAATCCAATGTAACTAGATCCACAATACAGCCACACTAGAGGACAGTGTGAACTCCACACTGCCCGCTAGTGGATGTATCATGTACGTCCACACCAACGTAAAGTACACATTGGAGTAGAAATGCCAGCAACATTTGATACACAACACACTTGCGTAGAGTATAAATGGGCCTTAGTCTGACCTGTCACCTAGGACCAATTTGCCTTGGGACCCTACCAAGGGTGAAGTGACCCTGACAACATAGCTCCTAGGATCACTGAGGCACACAAACCCCTCCACCACGATAAGGTGGTGATTCAAGGAGGGGTACAGTGAATACACAGGTGGTTGACACTGAGGCTTTACTTTTCATTAATCATTTTATTTCAGAATGTACACAGTGCTGAGCCATCTTTTGGATACTGTCGTTGCAGGATTACTCTGTGAGGATTACATTCCAGATCTATGTCATATCTTCGTCCCTGCAGACATAGCTTCTCCAAAACTTCAAAATGAGCCGAGTCCTTCGTTGCATTTCAAGCAGGAAGTTTTACATCAAGTTACAGTAATGACGTTAAGAAATAAACCAGGCAATGGTCGGGAATATTGGCACAGCCATAACTGGTGATGAAATAAAATCTCCAGTGCTATTTGGAAAATGTGGTCAGCTCTGAGAAAACTGATCTCTAGTAACACAACTCTAATGCAGCCAATCACTGTGAACATAATACTACTTTGACCTCAACTGTCTAAAAAAAGAAACACTTTTACCTCAAAAACATTTCAGGCCTTGTTTTGGACAGACCCGGTAGTCGTTGAATGTCCTGTTTATATTCGGGTTTCATGTACAGTATGTGAGTTTAAATAGTCCAGGTTCTTTCTAAGACAGGCACAGGAAGCAGCTGCAGGACGGTAACACTGGGTTGTGTCCTGTTGACCTGATGTCGACTATTTCAAATATCTGAGACATGACCATCTGCATAAAAGTACAATACATAACACTGTATGTGATTTCAGCAGCTGGAAGGATTTCTCAGGATTATTCAAGTTATACATTTCTACATTTGAGCAATACTGAAAACATCTGATATAATTTTATGGCAACAAATGTCTAGTTATTATACACTGCCTGGCCAAAAAAAAAGGTCACCACCTGGATTGACCTAAGCCGGGGGTCGTCAACCCGCGGCTCAAGAGCTGCGGCTCTTTAGCGCTGCCCTAGTGGCTCCCTGGAGCTTTTTCAAAAATGTTTGAAAATGGAAAAAGATGGGAGAG
>JAQQAE010007097.1:0-16121 GCA_029823295.1 Pseudamia nigra
CCAGCTGACTTGAGCGAAGGCAGGGTTCACCCTGGATGAGTCGCCAGTTCATCGCAGGGCGACACATAGAGACAGACTCACGTTCATGCCTAACCCCCTAGTGCCACTAGAAAGAAAAAGTCATAGCACCCTTTTGACGTAAGTGGAGCTGAAATTGACCATGTTCTTCACCATTTTCTTTGTGATCAGCATAGTCTCATGGGTTTATGATACTTTCAACTAGACTACATAGCTAA
Organism: Pseudamia nigra; assembly: GCA_029823295.1. Taxonomy (NCBI): domain Eukaryota; kingdom Metazoa; phylum Chordata; class Actinopteri; order Kurtiformes; family Apogonidae; genus Pseudamia; species Pseudamia nigra. The sequence goes on from JAQQAE010007097.1 coordinate 237, forward strand.
TTACCGTAATATGCACATTAGGTGGTGGTTGCCATGGTAATCCTTCCCCCTAGCCTGACTAACATGTGCCAAGTTTGATTAGTTTGGGTCCAGAGACTTTGAAGATACAGAACCAAATGTTTGGACGGACCCACGTACATGGCTTTGTATCCTCCACGTCCCCAACTTCGTTTGGGCCCGGGCTAACGAACCATTTGGATTTCTGGATGTTTGTGATGTCATCATCCTCACACAGTGCTCCTGGACTTGCCAGACCCAACTTAACCACCAATACCATTCTGACCTTATGGGATAGTGTGCCCGTGGGTCTACATGATGGTATCCATGGCACAGACAGGACAGTCACCAGGGCACTGGTTTACATTTGAAGCAGCAGACATTGAAACAGCCCATTTGGTACAGGGCTGGACACCAGAATATGGACATGAACATTCACAGCACACATTGTAGGGAAATGTGAGATTTACATTCAAATTGAATACAGTGCCTCGTTTAAACCGTGACCCGTGTGTGTGTGTCTTCCTCTTTTTTTCTGTAGCGTACACAGACTTGGGGTACTACATCATTAATAAGCTCCACCATGTGGATGCATCTGTGGGGCACAAGACAAGAAAGGCTTTCTTATACCTGGCTGCATTCCCACTGTTGGACGCAATGGTGAGTATACATGGAGGAAGTGAAGCGTTTTATCGTGCATGCAAGGATTTGAGCACACCCAAGCTAGAAATGGATGCTTTTTAATCAACCGTCCATGCAGATTTTATGAGGTATGCTGTTCAGAGCTGTACAAAGGAATTGAACTACACTTATATAAACGCAGAAGTTTGCAATTTAGACGTTCAGGTTTAAGACTGATATACCGTAGTCTGATTATTTCCAACTAGAGGAAACCAAGGCTGTTATTCACCCGAACTGCTTTTGTAGAGTGTCATTAGTTTTGTATATGTAGATCGTTTCAAGTTGATTGGTGCAATATTTTTTGACCAGCTGAGGAGGTTATGTATTCATGTTGGATTGTCTGTTTGTCTGACTTTTAGGAGGATTACACGAAAACTACTGATTGGCTTTTGATGAAAGTTTCACCAGAGGTAGCCCTTGGGTGAAGGATGAACCCATTAGATAGTGGAGGCAATTGGTGCAATATTTTTGATCATTATCAGCAAAAATGTGAAAATGGCCCTACCTCACAAAGTTGAAGAAAATGAAAAATTGATCCAGAATCCGCATCCTGATCCGGATCGCCTGCAGTATTTAATGTGTTCATTCTTGGCCCAAGTGCTACCTCTGGTGAAAATTTTATCACAATCCACCCAGTAGTATTTGCGTAATCCTGCAAAAAAAACAGACAGACAAACCAATATGAAAACATAACAGCCTTGGTGGAGGTAAAAATAATTGCAATATGATGTTTTGAGTATTACCGTTCAATAAGACAATGGCAGGAGACTGCAGTGTAAAGGCCTAGTATGGTGATGCTTTGATGATTCAGCCATTCTGAGCAGAGACATACAGTGTAATAAATGTAAAATGAAACTTGTACATTTGTGTTTTGTATTTTCAACCCTAGAGACCCTGAATTGGGGGAATCAGGCAACTATGGGACCACTGCTCCATAACAAAAAGCACTGATCACGTAAAAATATGGTCATATTGCATATTAAATTAAACAGGAGAAACTCTGCTACAAACACGTATACAGTCGTCATATTTATACACGCCAAACTCCAACATCAAATATCAAAACCCTATAAAAGCGACTAGGGCTTAAGAGGTTAAAGCTACAGGAGATGGAAATCAGAGGAAATGCCAGAATTTGAAAATTCACACCTTATGCACCTTTCTCCCCTGTAGGATTATTCTTATTATTACACACATGTAGACTCCCTTTGTATATTGTCTTAAAGTGTGATATTTGATGAAATCTGCCATACTGTTATGATAATTCAGACGTTTGTATCTGCTCATGGGTCGTGTGTTTTATTGCGTTATTTCCAATCTCCCCTTTTGTGTCTATGATGTTTACACAGTGTTTACATCTGTTCAGTGTTGTGCAGAATAAATACAGTACTCAAGTAAAAGTACTCTCACATTACAATTATAATGACAGAAGTAGAAGTACTCCCTAAAAATAAATACTTGGGGAAGAGTAAAAACATCGGTCATATAAAACTACTCGAGTAGTGAGTAACTTAAGGATGTGGTATTGGTTATATCAATTTTTGTTCAGTTTTATTATTATTTTTTTTAATCATATCAAAATTCTTGGCAATATTGTATGGTTTTAGTCATGTACTTGTTCGTTTTCTTGATTTTTGGTTAGTTTTATTGAATATTTTGATCTTTTTTCATTTTGTTTTTTCAGCTACATTTTATTTTTGTTAAATTACTCGATTTCTTTAACTCATTTGTTGTTTATTTGGTTTTTTTCTTTTAATATTTTGTTGGTTATATTTGATAATTGTAACTTACCTGATTACTTTTTCATAGTTTTTGCACATTTTATTATGCATTTTTTTTTTTTTTTTGCGCATTTTAATTGGTTATTTTGATCCCATTTGTCAATCCCATTTGTTCAGTTTTTCTTTTTCTCATGATGTTGTGTATTATTTCCTTTCAAAATTTTGATCATTTTTGTCTACATTGCTGATTTGTGTTTGGTTTTATCGGTTGTGTTGGCCACTTTTGTTAATTTATTTGATTCTTTTGTTAATTTTGTGTTCATTTGTTGGATTTTACTCTGTGGCCAGTTGTAACTGGATAGAAGTAAATCTTTTTCATCACAAATGTAACGTAAGAGTAAAAAGTATTCTCTAAAACAACTACTCTCAGAAATATTGGCAAATATTAGTTAAGTACATGTAACTGAGTAAATATACTACACCCGTCTGCATATGTTGCAAACTGACACCCCCAACTATTTGCTTGGCATTTTTGGCAGACTGTTGTCTGAATGTACAGTTAGATGACCTCTAACGTGAAACTGCCACAGATCGAGTCACCGCGTTGTCTTTCCTGTTGAGCCGCAAAGCAGAGCATTTGAGTCATGTCTGGAATTGATTGGTATTTACATCAATCAGTCGAGTAACTTAACCACCTGACCTCTTACCTTAAGTTTCATTTAAGTTTGTTGTTCTCATTTTGTCATCATACCAACAAAATACTCCTGGGAAATCTGCAAAAAAGTTGGAAGCTGAACAGTGATGGGTATTTAAAGCCGTGTGCCGAGTATTCAAACCCCCGTACCTCTCTGCAAGCGTCCTGGCAGAGTATAGATTTGAAACATGCGTAAACAGAGTGGAGAGGAGGAGTGGAAGTCTCATTTCTTCTTAGACCACTTGGCTCTGTTTACAACTGTTTGAAAATCGGTGTCAGGACGTATTTTGAAGTCACAGGTGTTTTCAGAGAGGTATGGGGGTTGAATACCTGACTGACGGCTTTGAACGCCAGTCACCGTTAAGGTTTTTCAGATGTCACTCTTCTTGCCTGTGACGAAATGGGACCTGTGCACCTCCTCTCGGCTTTGTTTACAAGTGGAGGAGCTGCAGAAGTCTAGTTTCTTCTCAGACCACTTGAATTGCAAAATGTGGACAGGTGTTTATAGATTTCTGGCCCCTGATCTCATGAAACTATCACACACGGTTGCTTGAATTTGCATGCTTCGGTTGGACAAATGCGCATTCCAAAGTGATCAATTATCTGTGCATTGTCCTCACATTGCGCACGACTTCTTTACCAGATCACACAGCCCTACTTCTCCGTAGAATCTCTGACTTTTGTTCTCTACCCTAACTCTCATCCCAGTGTTGTCAAAAGAGAGCTGTTGTTTTTTTGTTTTTTTTTTCGCTGTGAGGCCTTGTCTCCTTTGGTAACAGCTCTGTCTATTGTTTCGTTTAAAGGCATGGATTCACGCAGGGATTCTTCTCAAGCACAAGTACAGCGTGATCGTAGGCTCAGCCTCGATTTCAGATGTGGTGGCCCAGGTAATGAGCTCCAGGCTTACACTGAGCACATTGCAATTTGGACACATAAGCACTAATTGGAAGCATGTTTTGCAACATCATGAAGTGTTAATGGTGATTTTTTATTTTTTTTTTCTCTCTATTACAGATTGTATTTGTGGCCATCCTCCTCCACAGTAACCTAGAGTGTGTGGAGCCTCTACTCATCCCTATCCTCTCTCTGTATATGGGTGCCTTGGTCCGTTTTACCATCGTTGGTCTGGGTTATTACTGTAACATACACGACAACATCCCAGACTCCAGTGGACTTGATGTGGGGGTAAGTTTTCCCTTTTCTACATAATTTGTCGCCACGTATTCCAAGACCAAAACTAGAAAGCCCTCAATTTTTCTCCATAGTGAAAACCTACCTTTATCATTTGAACCTGTGCTTATTTCACCCATGATGTTATTGTACCCAAAGTAATATTCTTAAATGTATTTGACCCTCATTATTGCATTCTTTGAAAACCTACCACTAGCATTTGGAATCACATATCACTATTAGTTCATTCACCAAATATATTTCCATAATGGTGGTTTTGTTCTGGTTCTAGCTCTGTAAATGTTGAAGATGCATCAAATCCATGGGCACATTATTGCATCAGCAGACTTTCCACTACAATTTGGTGTCACTTTCATGTCTATTGCTTACTTATTACCTTACAGTAGAAATTTTTCCTAGTTATCGACCGACATGGGATTTTCAGGACCGAGGCCGATAACCGATATTTGGAGCCAATATTCATTTGCAGTGAAAGTGTAAAAATTGGCGTAAAAATGTTGAATAATACAAGCATTTAACTTTGTTTAAATTCCTAAAGCATATTTATTTAACCAAACAAACAGAAAATAAATCGGTCCAGAAGTGCATGGATCCTAGACGCGCACATTTATTGTAGTACGTAGTCATGAGCTGTAGAGTTTTTCATGTGACTTTCACGCAAACACACACTATTCTCCACATTACATACATTCTCCTCATTGCTAATACACAGTCGGCTGAGTGTTTACAGCCAGACCGGAGAACGAATGTTATGGCAAAAACTAATCAGCCTCCACCTTAGCATGTTTCCCTACAATAAAACAAGTGGATTGAGTTTTTTACGCGTTGTCTCTCAATCACACACACAGGCTTCTACAATCACGGACTGTTTCTACGTCGATATTACCAACGGCCTTCTTTCAAGTAATTCACAGACATGTCAGGAGGTACTGCGAGCTAGCAGAGCTGCCGCTGCTAGCTGCTGCACACTGTAACGTTAGTAGTAGTTGTGGGATATAGACACTGGGATGTTTATTACAGTTTCGGGAGTTTTCTGCGTTTACCTTCGACACACCCATTTGCTCTCCGGAGCGTCTCCACACGAGCGAACTTTACCTCTGCGCCGTGTGTGTGTTACACATACTGTGGCTTGCTTAACCAATCAGATGGCGCCATGGGATCAAACCTTTGATAGAATCCATTATTGTGTTATCTTGTGTTTTTTGGCTCAGTTTTCTGGGTGTTATTTGTGGTGTTACAAGGATAAATGTTGAATTTGGTCCTGTCTCACAATGGTGAAGAGTCCTTTGAAAATCTTCCGGATCCAGACGATGATCCACATCACTCCCAGAATCTAATCCATTGGTCCTTTTTTTTTTATCCAAATCTGTTCATAACTTTTCAAGTTGTGCTGTGAACAAACAAACACATGGATCAATAAACTAATGCTGACAAAGAGTTAACCTCGTTGGCAACAATACTTGAGCACAGTGTTGTAGTAGAAATGAGGTAAATCTGAGAGCTACATTTCTTTTTCTTGCTGCAGGGTGATGCTACAATCAAAAAGATGCTCAGTTTCTGGTGGCCCCTGGCCCTCATCCTGGCCACTCAGCGAATCAGCCGACCAATTGTTAACCTCTTCGTGTCTCGCGACCTCAAGGAGACCACAGACTCAACAGAGGTGGGTAGATCAGACCTTTAATTCACCAGCCATATGTGCAGTATTCTGAAAAAGCTGATTTTTACAGTGGGTCTCATTATTTAATCTAATCTGCTGCTGCACATTTTTATTACATAAGAGCAGCACCGCTAGTACATTATAGCCTATTATTCTATGTAACGTATCATTAAGAGACGGTTTACAACTATGTGATGCCAGTGGACTAATTTTCCCCTCAAGTTATTGCTGATGAAATGCCAGATGCTAACAAACTCCCTCTGGAGCTTTCTGGCTTACAGAGACCCTAACTACTAGAGGCAATACAAAGCTGTTTACCAGAATGAACTGGAAATCATTGACAACACTGGCTGCCCATGGTTTGGGTGATTCACCATGTTCATGTGAAACTCAGGGCATGATTACACTGAGTGAAACATTCCTCCGTGTCCCTACTGTTCCTGTGTAAAGCCTGACGCTGCCTCGTCGTTGTGTTGGAAACAATAACAAGCTTTAAGGCTGCTATCCAATCGTAAACTTATGAAAAACCACGCACCGCGAGGGAAAGTGACAGACACACATGTTCCTTTCATGTGCGCTATTGTTAGACACCCGTCTTTAATTTTGCTGTATGTGACACGCGTGGTATTTTCAGCCTGTAAGTGGTTGTGTGTCGATGACTCGTAGCTGCCACGTCTTTGTCATTGCAGGCTGTGGCCGTGCTCACGGCTACGTATCCGGTGGGTCACATGCCCTACGGCTGGTTAACTGAACTCAGAGCGGTGTATCCTGCATTTGACAAGGTAAACCCACCCTCTGTTTGTGACAGTGGAAACAATTTGGGTTCCTTATTCTAATTTTGTTGTCTTCCCAACAGAATAATCCTAGTAACAAACTGAACGCTGGCAGCCCGGTCACCAAGTCGCACATTAAAAGGTTTACATTCTGCTGTCTGGCCCTTTCGCTGACGGTAAGAGTTATCTCGCCGGGCTGTTGAAGAAAGGTCATTTCAGAACATGTCGTCTGAGGGTGGTCCGACTGGCTGATAGTCAAATAACCAAAAGTTTTATATTAAATGTACTCATAATGATTCAGATAGTTTATTATTGCACCCTTAGGTAAATTTGGTTTGCTGTGACATGAGCCTTCCTACATTTGAACACATACTTCCAAACATTACAGGATGAGGCCACGGTACACAACCCCCATATAAAAACAAGATGTAAGATTAAAAATAACCGTCAAGGATAAGATAACACGTATGAGAGTAGTATACAGCTGCCTTCGCCATAATATGTCTTGTGATAAATTTATTTGTGTGAGTCGATACAGTCAAATCACTACATCTCATGTCTAAATGTTGTTGTTTGGTCAACGTTGAAGAAACCAGACGAAAGCCTAAAGGCGCCGCCTACGATGTTGGTAAACTAGCTAGAAGCCGGTCGTTCATGGCAGACTGACGACCCTGGGGTTCGAGAAGCTGCAGTTGCTAACGACCGCTACGACTGCCGTCCACTCCGCCTCTGAGTGCATGAGCTGGTGCACCTGTGAGGTCGTAAGCCATGTTGACTGGCCGGTCGCCTGTCTGATCATTCGCGGCGGATTGTCACAAACCATCGGCTGAGAGCGAGGGTCCAAACATTGTTGTCTGCACCATTAACTTTTTTTATCCAACATCAAAATATGCAGCGTAGAATTAAATAACAAGCCTCACAATGTACAGAATATAATCCTTCAGCCCAAAATGTACAAAGCATATTTGAGATTACTGTGAAATGCATTTCATACTTTTACTGTTTTATGTTGCAGACTTTTATGATGCACTATCTGTAGTCTTGTATTTTTCATGGTACATTGTTTTAAAAGGCTCCTTCTGCATACTTTCTTTGCTATGTGCATTTAATTCGTATGCACTGTGCACATGACAAAACAGTACATCGCAAAAATGATCACCATTCCACCCAGCCCTGTGAGGAACCAATACTCGCACAGCGTAGAGAATCAGGTTTAGCATCATCTGATCAACCACAGTTTACATATTTACAAGTTATGAGGCGAGAACAGTCAGACTGGACATGATTCCTGGTGCAGATCCTGCTGCTGAACTTGGTTAGAATATTTTATTGGAATATGTTATTGATCAATTACTCATTTTCCTACAGGTTTTGTGGTTATAAGCAGTACTCGAGTACATTTACTTCAGAGAGTAGTTGTTCTGCAGAATACTTTTTACTCGGTTACATTTGTGGTGAGTAGGAGTAAATAAAGTTGAAATAATTTTTAAAAATCAAACAATGTATCAGACTCGAGAAACTAAGCAACAAAATGAGCAAAAAAGCGCAAAAATAAATGCAAAAAGTAACAAAATGAACAAAAAATGTACAAAGTAGTTAAACAGGAAAATTAACAACACTGAGTCAGATATATTCATATTAACATCAATACAAATGAACAAAACAAGCAAAAAGACAAAATAATCAGGTGAATTAAAAATGAACAATATAATGAAGAAATTGAACAAAACGTCAACAAACTAACCAACAATATGAGCAAAAATTGAAGGAATATGGAAGAAAAAGACGTTAAGGTTAGTAAAGTAAGTGTCAAAAATCAACAAACTCCACAAAAAATACATAAAAAAACCAAAATACCCATTTGGAGGCGATACTAGATCATAATAAATTCCATGTTGTTCTATGTTACAATCAATCAAGTTTTTCAGCACGTTTAAAAACGACGAGTTAACCAGTGGCTTTCCAATTCAAATCATGGGTAAAATAATGTTTAAAAACTAAGCAATAAAATGAACGTTACAGGTTGCTAACGTGGGGCCGGTACTAATGTGGACAGCCACATCGGTCCGTGGTTTAGGAGCAGCCGCAGCAAAGCCCATGTCCTTTTTGTTTGGGTGTGGATCTGTGGACCGCTGGGAGGGACTGCTCAGCCAACAAGACGGGATGTGCAAGGGTCAAAGGTCACCGATGCACGACGGCCTCGGCCCACGTTTTAAAACAAACAGTAAGATCTTAAAGCGAATTTGGAAAGTAATTGGAAGCCAGTACTGGGGTCACATGCTCTGTGCTGCTGCACATGTGCCAGTAAGTAGACGAGCCGCCAAATTTTGGGCCATCTGCGGTCGGCTAATCTGTGATGAACTGACCCCAAAATAAAGACTATTACAGTCGTCTGAGCCAGAAGAGATAAAGGCATGTACAGTATAACCTTTATGAAATCTGCAAAGCAAAGCGATAGCTTCACTTTTTGACAGTGTCCTGAGCTGCAGATAACAGGCTCTTACATCAACATGAAAACACAACGTACTGTCATAAAGTACAGTACTACTGCTGACTCGCAGTACCTACTTAAAGAGCCAAAGATATGACGTTACTTTACACACCACTGGTTATAAGAGCACAAACGTTATCTAAACGCGTCGAGGTTCCTCTGTGGACTCTACAGCTGGCATTCAGTTACAGTATTCATTTTCACAGCGGTAATCTGGATTTGTTTACTACAGAAAATGTCTCACTGAGCGCTGACCTTTTTCTACGCTGGGTTTTATGTGTCCACAGTGAAACCTGATATCCTGTAACCAGAGGTGGGTAGTACTCAAGTACTTGTATTCCTTCACATTACTTGAGTAACATACCCCAGAGAGGAGTTGTTCTACGGAATACTTTTTACTTTTCCTCTGTTATATTTGGACCGCTCAATGAGTAGCAGTCAAAGAGGTTGTAATTTAAAAAATGTACAAAATTGTCAAAATAAAAAAGACCAAAATTATCAAGTAAATTAGCAAAATGAATAAATTGCGTGACAAAATGAGCAAAAATTAATTATAACAATGATCCAGCTTAACAGAAGAAACAACAAGAAACACAAAATAAGCAACAGAAATGGAACCAAAAACAAAATATGCAGAGGAATGAGTAAAACAAAAATAAATTAAGTTTAAAAAATGAACAAAATAATCATTCGCTTTGTGAATGCAATGCATTATACTATAATAAAATCTACATTGTGAAAGTTGCTCATTACTGAAAAAACAATACTACACTAATACTGAACAAAATAAACAAAAAGAAAATAAAGTAGATTAACATAATATAATGAAGTAAAAAATGCAAAATAAGCAACACAATGAGCATAAATGATCAAACTAATGAAGTCAGTTAACAAAAATAAACAAAATAAAACAAACAAAAGAAGCAAATAAAATGAGTAAAAGTGAACAAATCAATCGAGTGAAATGGACAAAACAACTTGTAAAAATGAAGAAAAGTCAGCAAATGAACAAAATAATCAAGAACACTGAACCAACTGGTCAAGAAAATGATAAAATACCAGACATAAGTACAAAATGAGCTTACTCGATCAAAATAAGTGAGGAAAAGTGCACTAAATGAGCAAAAAATAAAAATGCAAGAAAATGAGTAAAAGTGGACAAAAGTCAGTAAAATAAGTGACAAACAAAATCAAGGAACCAAACAAAAATAGCCGCTGTAATAAATTCCACATTGAGTAGTTTGTTTTTTCTTTTTTTTTTGTTTAAATGAGATACTTATTTACTTTTATGTACTTTTACCGAAGTACTGTTTCCGTGTACTCTACGCATACACTAACACACAGAAACCCGGTCACTTCTCCGTGGAGCTTTTAACCTCATTTTTCCCCCGTGGAACAGATGACTGCAGAACGGTTCCACTCAGACCCAAAAAAAACCTGCTGCCATCTGTGGTGTTTAGTGTTTTCTAACCTGCTGCTTCACACACACAAAAACGGCGTGTAGGTCAGGGTTCAGCGAGCAGACCCACATAACCGGTTCGGTACCACGCAGAAACATGTTTTTCACATAGCTTTGTAAAACGTGCCAAAGGCCGCGCTGGCGCATGCGCGCTGTGTTCCGTCAGAGCCACAGCTACGGACCTGCAGCTCAAAGTCACGGCGGCGTACCGGTACTCAATGTACTTTTCCTTCGCCGTCCCGTCGCGGTTTCACGTTGCAGAGACAGAGACGCGTTAGAGTGGAATTTGCGAAGAGGCTGGGGGGGCTTTTGCCCCCCCCCCAGGGCTTAAGAGCTTCATAAACTAGGCATTCACATAAAACATATCGGTTGACACATTCCACACGCCCCTCGCAGGTTCTCTTCTCAGGTGCCGTTCCGCTAAATAATGAAACGACGAGAACACGGTAACGGCCCGGGCAAGAAAAACAGGAAGTTTTGCGGCCCAGGTTGGAGAGGGAGGAGGAGGAGATGTGGAATCCCGGAGCTGTAAACATGCATGCGAGGAGGGCGTGTAACGGCCACATAGGTATGCCCGGTAGCGGTGTCGAAAACGGAACGTCCTGCCAAGACTTGTTCCGACGACGGAGCAGCCAAAAAGCAAGCGGAGGACAACGTGCTGTAACGTGGGTGTCTCACGGTGTTTGGAGAAACCGCAGCTGACTCACGGGAGACGCTGGTTTCTCTGCAGCGTCACAAATCGCTTATGTGCCTCCGCGTCGCTTCGATAATGATAGTTGGTAAAGCTGTAGCCAATGAAATGATCGGTTACAGGTTCTGGGTTGAATGAATCGAAACCCCTCAAAACCACATCAAAGGCATTTGTGCAAATCATTTCCCTTCACTTATAAGTATGTGTTTATTAATTCGGCAGGACGGAGCACGAGCCTGTTGTTCGAGCGTCCTGAAAACATGGAGCTTTCATGTGTCACTCGCTCATCCTTACTTTCATGTACAAATCAGGCAGGTTTGTGCTTGTCATAAACACTCCTGTGCTTCTGGCGTCACAGCAGAAAACACATCGGAGATGCTGTCGTATTGTTGCACGTGCCTCTGCAACTGCTTCTAGAAACAATAACATTGTCCAGCGCGCGCTCACTCCGCTTGTTTTATGTGGGCTTCAAAGGCCCACATTGAATCCCAAAGCCCTTGAGCCTGACGAACTAATGAAATCTAATGAGTCGGTGCTGGCGGATGCACAATGAATGTGTTTTTGTTACTTCCTGTGCAGCTTTGCTTTGTGGTGTTTTGGACTCCTCACGTGTCAGAGAAGATCCTGGTTGATGTCATTGGAGTGAATTACGCTTTCGCTGAGCTCTGTGTGGTCCCGCTGCGAATTTTCTCCTTTTTCCCCCTGCCGGGTAAGACGCACAATTTACAGCTGCATTTTCCTTTAACCAGGGTGTCGCTCACACCAGTGGGGTGATCGTTCCACTTTGTGTGTGTGTGTGTGTGTGTGTGTTCAGTGACTGTTCGGGCTCATCTGACCGGATGGCTCATGACCCTGAAAAAGACCTTTGTGCTGGCCCCCAGCTCGGTTCTCCGCATCATTGTCCTCATCACCAGTCTAGTTGTGCTGCCTTATATGGGGTAAGTCAACACTTCAGAGAACAGCGTCGGGGTCACAAAGGTCAGCGCTGTGACTCAGGCTGACACTGCGTTTCAGTACCGTATTGTGTTCACCTGACGTGCATTTTGACATTTGGCACAGAATACAAACCGTAAGCTGAAGACTTGCCATTGTGCACATTTCAGGGTTCATGGAGCCACACTCGGAGTTGGATCCCTCCTTGCTGGTTTCATAGGGGAGTCGACCATGGTTGCCATAGCAGCCTGCTATGTTTATCGACAACAGGTAAGAAAGCCCCTGGGATGAAGTCTCATCAAAAAACAAAACACAACACACCCTTTCTGAGCTTTAGACAAATCTAAGACCAGCAGACAGTAGGAACCGCGTCTTTTTTACGTCATCCAGGCAAGTATAGATGTTATGCAAAGCCTCGTAGACGGTATTAAATCTCCTGTATGTTGTTAATTGGTCAAAACTGATCCAAAATAAGAAGTGCCTTGGATTTTTTTTCTACAGTGGTTCTACTCAGTTTCTAAAGTTAACTTGTCACTGCAGACAGAATGAAGACAACGAAATATGACTGGTATAGTACTGATTTTAAGTACGGCAGATACATAGATCTTAATGCATTCCAAAACAGTTGTGACGACACAATTCAAGACTAGTTGTGGGGTAACGACTTTAAACTAGAAAGAATTCAGAGAGAGCGGACGTCCACGAAGCCAGCTCAACTTTTGCTCATTTCCTCCATAATGTTATTGCACCATATTTATTCACCAAAAATATTATTTCCATGATGATGATTTTCTTCTGGATCTAGTTCTGTAAATGTTGAAGATGCATTAAATCCATGGACACATTAGTGAATCAACTTCCTGCTACAATTTGGTGTCGGTTTCATGTCTATAACTTAATTTACTACCTTACAGTAGCTATTTTTCCTCAACCCCTGTCAGTAAAAGCCTTCTGGATCATTATATCCAGAATATTGTCCATATCTGGATCAAAAGTTGTGGTTTGACAGAATCTATTATGGTGTTATCTTGTGTTTTTCAGCTAAATGTTCTGTGTTATTTGTAACATTACAAGGACAAATGATGAAGAATCCTTAAACAATCCTCCGGATCCAGACGACTCCCAGAATCTATTTGATTTGATCGATGCTTGTGCCATTTCTGATCTATCCTAAAAATTTCATCCGAATCCATGCATAACTGTGAACAAACAAACAAATAAAGTGGTGCTGACAAAAACATAACTTTCTTGGTGAAGGCAATGATGAGATCCAACATGGCAATAAAAGCTTTAAAAGCAGTGGAGTTTTGATTCTTCAGTGCAAAATGTAATAAATTCAAGGACACTGGAGAAATTCTTTGTGTTGAGCCTGGTATGAACCCATCTGACTCATTCAACTAGAAGTGATGGAAACACATACTCAGGATTACTTTTAATCATGTTACATCCACAAATTTGCACTTTGCCCTTTTGTGGGCAAAATATGTCTAGTGTATGATTTTTTTTTTTTTTCCTTTTCGTAATTTAAAGACTGACTTTAAACTGGACACAAATCCACAGGATAACTCATTATTTTCTGCTTAGAGCATTTTACGGGTTACGTGTGAATTTAATAAACCGGTAAATGAAAACATGTCCATTTTAAGTCTTCCCATTGTGCATTTTGCTTTTGCTTGCAGTATTTGACACACGTTACGCTCCACTTTATTTTAGTTTTACAGTGTGTTACGAGTGCATCGGCATATGAATTTTTCTGGTTACGAGGAAGACATCAGGCAAATTTTTGTACCGGCTCACGAACAAAAACTCGGGTTGTGAGTAAAGTAGTTCCTGAGAGCAAGAAGAGGGCGCACCACTCACTGACCCACTAGAAACGTAGACGTGAAGCTCGCGCTGTATTGTGTTTCATATTTGTGCCTTTTTTCACCTGAAATAGTGCTTTTTGTGTTTCTTCATCATGGGGCCTAAGTAGGATGCTAGTGGTGAGAAGAAAACCTGTAATATGATGTCGATGCAGGTGGAACACGAGATCGGCGGAGCAGCAGAGAGGAGGAGGAGGAGGATGAGGAGGAGGAGGTTATAACAGCAGAGATGGAGATGTTGTGGCACCATGAACTGTTCTGGGGGTTCACAGGAAAAAAAACACCCCGAGAAAGTTCACACTGGTTGTGTATTAGACCAAGTGAATGACATTTGCGTCGCCTATTTTCACAACATCTTAAGGAGTAGGCAGAGGTAAAACCTCTGTGGATTTGCTATTTTAGCAAAAGATCATTGCCTACTGAAAGTGATGATGATGAAAGTGTGATGAAACAGGCCAAAAGCAGTGAATAAAAATCGGAAAAGAAAATTATGAATTGTATGGGAGTTTTCTTGGATCTTGGAACGGATTGATTGGTTTTACATGCATTCTTATGGGAAAACTGGTCCCGGAACACGAGTTTTCTGCTTCACGAGCTTGATCCCTGAACGGATTAAACTCGTAACCCGGGGCAACGCTGTATTTCCCATTTGCAAACACACTTTAAATCATTAATTCTTCAAACACTTAAGTTTCCTTGTAGTAACTTAGTATGGATAAATAAAAGCATAATCACAAAAATAACCATTCTGTCCAGCTTCTCCTTCTTTAAATGCCATTTCAGGAAATATCTATTGTTTTTATATCAATATTTTAAATGCAAACAGACCGTGGGTGACGAGCTTTATGGATGCACGTAAAAATGACGTTAATGGTTTCAGGGTGTTGTGCATGTTTTTAAATACTTCTTCACACTTTATGACTCAGCGATGGTCTAATTCATATCTCATCACATACTGGATTTGCACCTTGGCAGTGTTGCAGCGAATCAGTGAATGTCATTTTTCTGACTGCGTCCACAGAAGAAGGAGACGTCCAATGAGCTGGTGGTGGAGGGCGAGGACTCGGCCCCGATGAGCGAAGTGTGCTCCAGGAATCAGATGGATGCCATCGAGGAGCTGCAGGAGGAGGAGGAACAGGAGTGAGCTCGCGGTGCGGGGGAAGGTAAATGCGACCTCCGTGGGAGAACTTGCTGAAGAGCGGACTGCCGAGTTTTAAAGAGCTGGAGGGGAGTTTCCCCGACAGTCTGGACGAGGTCTTCTACACGTCAACCGACGCATCATTTTAACGCACACTGTAAAGAAAGCCATGCACCTCCAAGTGTTCATCCATCTGTGTAAATACTGTTGCGTCTTCCGACCTCAACAGTTCTCGTAGTTTTGCTTCGTTACATCTGCGGGTGTGCTAACCACCTCCATGTATTTACTGGTAAACAAGGGAAAACACGGGAGAACTTTTGCCTCCTCAGCCACATGAATGAAGCGTCTGTTGAGTGATGATGGAACTGCCAGAATACAATCTTCTGTATTTAGACATTTTGTTTTTATAAAGGTTAAGCGGCAAGGCCTTGCTTGAATTTAAATATAGACATGTTGTGGGACTTGTTGGGTTGTGCAATCGTATTTTACATGAAATGGTGTACAGATTGTTGTTTTCTATAGGTAATGCGGTGACATTCATTTTAGCGTAGCGCCATCTGGTGGATGCACGACGAAATTGCAGGTAGTGGTGTCACT
>JAQQAE010007098.1:0-16121 GCA_029823295.1 Pseudamia nigra
CCCCCCCCGCCCCCACACACACACACAAAACAGAGCCACATGCAAACTCAAGCACACATTCATATTTTGTACCATACACACACCATGCTCACAAACTTGTTTGCTGTGACACATTCACAAACAATACTGCTGAAATACACTCCCAGACACACTCCCCATACAAACACACATATCTTATTTTAATATCCTTGTTCACTCATCCCCATACATATTAGAGGGATTAGAGGTTTGAGGCAGCATCACATCATCCAAACCAGATCATACAGTCAGCGGGCAAATCACAGGACACTGGATATAAGAGAAGACAGACTGAGGTGCAGAAAGAGGACAGAGTGAGATAGAGCCAGAGGAAGAGAGAGAGAGAATGGGAAAGGAAAAGGAAGAGAGAGAGGAGTACTGGTCGGAGGGAGCTACTCTGTGTTGACAGTTATATTTCCCTGTTGGGGGAAATTCACTTACTTGAATTGGCACAGCGCTCCAGTGTGTAATTCACTCCATGAGAGCCTGGAGGACTGGGAGCAGAGTGATTAATGAGGAGGAAATAGAAATATAGGAATTGACTGATTAAAACAACGGGTTGGGCGGTGTGGGGGTGGAGGCTAATGCTGCATGCAGCTCATGTGTTTGTATGGAGGAGCAGGATGTGTGCTGGGAAAAGGAGGCATATGTGTGTGTGTGTTTGGTACTGTGTGGTGTCCATGTGGTAACACACATCGCCGTGCCCTGTATTATTAGTGCTGGGACGCTGCCTATAATGCTCTCAGTCCATCATTTCTTCTGAAAGCCTTAATTAATTGCCAGATGACAGGTGGCCCAAAACCAAAAGCCTTTTAGGAAAAAAGGTTGATATTGGAGAGAAAGTAAGTATATTAAAGCAGGAAGCCACAGGGACACAGTCACTGGAGGAAAATGGTGACATTAGACACTGAAAAGCTGCGACTGGATAGATATGCTTTAAAAATATAGATGAGTATTGTCAATTTTTAAAGGTAACAGATAATAATAAGCAGTAATAGACAGATTGTTCTATTCCTTGGAAGGATCACAGTACAGATGAGGAATTATGCCACAGATTCAGTACTTTGAATATTGTGCGTTTTCTCACAGAATAATCTGACAATGTATTGAAACACAAGACAAACAGGGCATATATAATTTGGCAAATTATATACCAACAACATCAATGCATTTGAACCAGCAATACCAGGGACTCGCCATGTTAAATTTCAAATTTTTAGCAATTAGATGTTTAAAAAAATGAAAAAGTAGCCGCTAACTGATGCTGGTGTTGTGTTTCTGTGTGTACTACTAACCCTGCTTTCCATTAATGCTCTGTTAGCGCTTCTTTAGGGGTTAGCAAAAGTCACCAGGGCTTGGTTTAATAAATAAAAATGTGATGCAATGCAAAGATGACAATGCGTTCAATAATGTCTTAACCAAACAGTGATCTTTCCCTGACCCTAACCAAAGAACTTCAACTGATATAATCTTACAAGAGTCAGGATGTGAACTTGACTTTCTTGCAGCAATCTCTAAGAGTTTGTAAAGCCACCATCCACCCCTACCATGTCCTGCCTAATGATAAAGTCACAAAAGTAGCAGTTCAATGACAACCCACTTTGAGATTGTGTATAAGTGCTTTGCAGAAAGGGACAGTGGCAGCACTTATTTCCAGGAACTGGGTTACTCAGAGTAGCTCATCACTTAATAATACTGACTAATTTCTAGCGCAAAGTAGACTTTACCTTGAGGCAATATTTTATTAAAACAACGTGTTCACAGTTACACAGTTATGGATCATTAGTTTAGTGTTAGTAGGAGTACCAGATGATATTGATAAACCACATTTTAGACACTTTCTTTGAGTTCAGTCAACTTTGTCTTCCTTAATAACTGATATAATTAAACTTACACTTGAACTTCATAGAACTTTTTGGAGGCTGTGTCAGTGTTTTATTTCTGGTGTGTATTGGTGTCATAGAGCTTTATCAGAGTCACTGGTTTGGTTGTCTCATTTGGTTGTCACCTGCCATGAAGTTACAGCATAAGGGAAAATTTATAGTATAATAAATAGGCATTACCAGTGACACTGACTTATCTCTGTATATACAGTGCATCCATTTAATAGCTGATGTTATATTATTAATACTTTAACTGCCCTACAATGGCTGTATTTGTATGATTTCTGTTGTGATGAATACTCTATTGAAAGAGACGGCTGTCACCAGTGCAGGTCTTTTGAATACTCCCTTTGCATATCTGCAAGGAGTGTGTTAATGTAACTGAGTATCTAATAAGCCGTTAGATTGTTTGATAAAATGCACAAAAGCTTCGACTGAACAGTGAGCAACACTGCTGAAGTAATCTGTCAATGATAATTTAATGTGATTGAGAATGTCAAGTATTGCAAGAAAACACAAAAGTGGTCACAAGCCAGAATGACAAATATGAGCCACGTGTTTGCTGTCTATGAGAACAATAAAAGCCTTTATGTTCTTGTATTTTTCTTTTTTCTCCCTCTGTGTTCTATCTAACAGGTCTGATGATTCCAGTTTTCTGTGTGGTGGAGCAGTCAGACGGAGGGATTCAGACAGACGGATGTGAAGGCAGAGAGGAGCACGCTGAGTTTGTCCTGGTCAGAAAAGATATCCTGTTCTCTCAGCTGGTGGAGACGGCTCTGCTGGCCCTCGGCTACTCCCACAGCTCGGCAGCACAAGCTCATGGTCAGTCAGACGATACATTCTATTATGAACTATTTCACCAGCATATGTGACTTTGCATCAAGCAAAATCGAAGATTTTAATTTTATTATACATCATTTCCTCATATCATTTTGTTGAATTGTGTAAGTACATTAGAATATATCAAATATTTAAATTCAGAGAAATCCATCATTTTACTCTGTGTAATGGTCCATTGCATTAGATCGCCTGTCACTGTTGTCATATCTCCTTTAAGTGGAAATGTATTCGACCACTTGTCTTATTTGATTCAAAAACCATCCAGCATCATGAAGTGCTTTAATGCAGACTTTTACTTTTCAGTGAGCTCAAGACATTTTAAACAGTAGTAGTAGTAGTAGTAGTAATAGTAATAGCTGACTTCACATTTTTATACCCAAATTTTAGAAGTCAGCAATTTTTTTATGTTCAAGAATGTAAGTAAAAAGTGTAATATGGCACCTTAATAAAAAAACAAAACATGTTTTACTATTTGTTTCTGCTTTTTCTAAAATAGTATATTTGAAATTTCATAGATAACAACAATAATTATATTTTAGCATTGGAAAATATTATTTAAATTAAAGAGCTTGTGCATACTGGTGGATTAACCATTACAGAAACATAAAAAAATGATTTTGGTAGTTACCAGTAGTGATAATTTAGGGCAGCTGTGGCATAAACCTTCCATTGGGTGGTGATCTAATAAATATGATAAGCATATAAACATATGGTGAATGAAACATGACTACATTATCGCTCCTCTACACATGATTTCTGCTTGAATCATGTCAAAGAAGGTTTGGTGGGGGAAACTGCTTCACAACGTCTTCAAAATATATTTTTTATTGTTTAGATTGAAAGACACCTCATGGCAGAAACTCCATACTGTGCTCACAGTAAATGATGAACTCATTACATACAGGTTTTCACCTATAAGTAAACAACAGTCTTTGCTAAATATGTGCAAACCATATTTTGAGGTTGTTCATAGACAAAATCTGGACCATAACTTTACCCTCTTTGAGCTTACTGTATCTTCGTTTATGGCAAATGCTGCAACACAAACTGGCTTTTCATTTAGCTCTCAGCTACCTGTACTTCCAATGGTCTCATTTGATGTATGTTTTGAAATGTGGAATTGCCAGCTGAAAAACACTTTTTGTTTTTCACATTATTAGATTTAGTTTTGAGCATGATTTGTAAATTTACCTTAAGGCCAACAAACACAAACAAATAAAAGGTCTTTGTTCATACACAGCCAGACTTCACTGTCGGAAAATCCATGGGCTGAGAAAAACTGACTGCCAATATTCCAGTGACAGCACTTTTATTAAACTATAAACCCAATGGCATGTTGCCTTTCGAGAGCATTTCATCAAGGCTATTATTAATAGTCATCATTTTCCAACCACCATGTGTCTCTCCCTCTGTAAACTGTGTTACAACTGACAGAATTACATGCCGTGTAGTTCACCGGTTAGGATGAGAATGATCGTTGTGAAGAGACTCTCCCTCTAATCAGCAGCCTGAAAAAAAGTGAGGTTGTCTATTTAGAGCAGACACTGTACTGTTACAGTGGCAATAAGCAGAAGAATGTTTCAAAAACACAACTAAGACACAGACAGAGCCTGTAAAACCCATTAAAAACACAACAAAGAGCTGGACAAGAATGTCTCCACAAGACAAAAATACATTGTGTATTCAGTAAAAATACTCTCTAATTTATTGTTGCACAGATGGTAGTCATCTGTAGCAGGACAGTGTCATTTACTGCTGCCTTTTCTCAAGTATGCAAAAAATTCCTTTTGTGGGAGGAGCTTCACCCTGATATATAATGGAAACAACAGAGAAACAGTGTTAAATATGACAATCGCAGAAGATCTCATCTGTTCAAAATCTCAGTTGAATGTTAAGTTGGTGTCATCCCAATCAGGTCTTGTTCAAATTATGTCAGTGGAGAAATTCCTATGTAGACATGGTGCTAATGTAGTAGAAGTACGTGTTGTCAGGCTTCATGCAGAAAGAGGTATACAGTACAAACAAATCTGCCTTATTCTTGTTTACTTGATTTGTCCTTCTTGTCAGTATGCATTGATTTCTGGGATCATTCTTTTTTTCTCTTTTCCTGTTCAATGAATATTTGCATGTATGTACATGTGAGGACCACGGAGACTGGAACTTTCACTGAATTAATACAAGAAACAACAGCAATGTCATATTCAATTGAAAACAGTGACAAAACACCACCATGAAAGAAATGTTAGACAAAGGCTTTGACAAACCCTGGAAGTATGAAACATTGGCATATGATCTGGATCAGTGTTTTATTCAGTTCAGGGGATAAAAACAAAAGCCATTGTTAGGTTTAGTAAAAATGTAAATAGCAAACACAATACCTCTGTTCCTAAATTAGTGAATGCTGCATTCAAGCAGCCAAGTTTTAAACCATGATGATGGCATACCAGTTTCTTACATTTGCAAACAGAAGTGGATGGAAATGTGCATAAATTCTGACTTCCTTTTACTGATATTCTGACAATTCTGCTACAAGTTGCATAACCAACACAAGAAAATATTAGTTTTTTTCCTACGTGTCATTATGGAGAGTATTCTACAGTATGTTATTTTGTAGTAGTTGGAATGAAAACAATTCAGGGCATAAGGCAGGTAGAGCACAATCTGAGGTGCAGGTTGGTGCTAAAGTGGTCTACAGAGGAAGTAGCAACAGTCCTCTGAGCCCACAGCTGATGTGCGCTGACACTGAGATCAGCTGTTATCAGTGATGTACTAGTGGGCTCAGTCTGAACTAATGCTATGGTCAATAAAAACCCTTGACTGATGTTGCGTGCATTCAGCTTACATATGGCCTGTGTTGGGGGTTTCAGAAAATGATGGCAAGAGCAAGCTTAGATGATTAAGAATCTGTATTTAGTTCATCTGTTGTTGACTCATCTTTTTGTTTAGCTTAAGACAAAATATAAGCGAATTGTACAGAGTGTTGCTGCATAAGGCTTATTGTCTCATAAACACATAATATTTTTACTGCCTGAAAGCCAAGAAGCTCTTATCAGGCCTTCAGCCCACATAAAGTAGACATGAACTCTTGACCTTCATCTCTTTGTTATAACCAATCTGGTGTTCATTCAGTAAGTTGCATTGCCAACTTGCAGATTTACGGACTATGATTTAAGGATAATTTTAAGAATCAACAATTTGACATCTTTTGGAGCCCAAAGCAATCCAACAGAATAGTGAGTTAAGTCAATTCTGTTGCTTACAAACCAGACAAACTTCTGTAACTTTTCAAAATGTCACCAATTACTCACTTTGATGAGTAGAACTGATGCCTGAAACACAAGCCAAGAAAAAAATGTTGCCACTGTATGTTTCTAACCATGGATGTGTATAGTGTCTGAGCCAAACCTTGCTGTTTTAGGGAACACAATGAGGATATAATAACAACTGTTTCTCAGCATTGTTAAACATTTTATGATTAGGGTTACTCACTGTGCTTGGTCACTGAGCTTGATTTAAAACACATAAAAATGACTCAGACTTTTTTAATAATCACTGACCTTATTTCCTTGAACTAAAATCCTATTGGAGTCAGGATATGAACAGCAGTCTGGTCTCAAAGTCCTGGATTTTGTAAATCAGTTCTGAAGTTAATTAATTAAGGAAAAGCAAAACTGTAGTGGATCTGTCAGTGTCAGATTACTTTGAGATTCTCGTACATATCGCTGGTTTGGGCAAACACGGAATGGCAAGATTTTATTCTGGAAACTGGGTTGATGAATCACCACTAAAAAGATGCATTTTCAAATGATGTGTAATTATCTTTCAAGCGATGGTTGAATTACATCCAGTTCTGATATCTACAGACATTTATGAATATCAGAGTTTTAAACAAACAATCAGTAGCACTCATATTAGCAGATGAGTCTCGATCATTTACACAATCACAAACAATATCTTCCAAATTAATGTACTATTAAAATATTTCAATAGTGCAATGTCTTTTTTGTCTCTGTCTAGTAAGTGTATATTAACTCATTGTTGTCAGCAGACTATCTACCGAAATTATGTGATTTTCGCACATAACTGTACAGCAATAATCAAAAATAGTCCACTAACACACAGATGAATGCCATTAATAGCACTTTTACCATAAATGTTTTTGCCAAGTATAGGGTGAGCTCTCTCTCTCTCTCTCTCTTTCTCTCTCTGTCTGTCTCATCAGTGTGTATGGAAAACAGCAAGCCACATTGGTCCCCTGTCCACATCAATGCACTCCTCTCTACAAACACCACAGCAGGGGCTTCAAAGGCAAGACTAAATGGAACATCACAACTCGACACAAACAAATCTCTGCGAATCAACTCATGCACAGTTCGCTTACAATGTGCATGAGTGTTTGAGCATGTGCAAGTTCACATAGCACACTGATATAAACTTTATTTAACCCATACAATGATGCACTTGCACACAGTCAAGTACAGTGTGCTCATGCCGCATAACAGAAAACGCACACACTTCCCTCATGCTTCTCTCAAATGAATACTTTTTGTTTTTTAAAACAAGCGTTTATGTTAAATGAATAATTTCTGGCTTAAATTATACATTTTTTCCTTTGCGGTCCACAACCAAAATTACACAGAGTCCCAGCTATTTTCTCCCTGTTTGAATTGTGTCCTGCATTCTTGTGTCCCAGCAGTGTATTTAAAGTCCCCACCGAGGACCACGGCCTTTCTTTAATTAGCTTAGCCCAGTAATTAACTGGGAGATATTGTTTATTTCAATTATAAGGGTCTGAAGGCTTTTATAGAATAGATGGGAGAAGACCTGTACTTTACGGCTTTAGACAGTGAACAGTTAACATTGGTCAGTCAGTGAGAGAGGACGAGAGACGGGTAGAGGGAGTATTGTTGCTGTGCCACGTCTAACAGGGCGCAAAGGGTCACTTCTGCAGACCATGTCAGTAATTTATCGGACATCCGAGTTTGCATTTAGTGTAAATTGTTACCTTGTCTCTGGCCAGAAACTGTTTTGAACACCACATTATTTTAAAACATACTTATGGTGTTTAGTTAAATATATTAGAAGGCTATTCCACTAAAATATTCCATCAGGTGCACAGGCATTTTGTGTGAATATAGGTGAAAAAGCTCTGTTGATTTCTGTGTTGAGATAAAGCAGGCCACATTAGGTGATACTAACTACAAAAAAACTCATCAACTATTTATTACTGGTCAATAGGGCATAAAAAGCGATGAATTAAACATTTTAGAGGCAGAAGGTTCAATCTGATGCAAATTATTTAACAGACAAGAAGTGGATCATTTCAGTGAAGTGTTGCATTTCGTCAAGCAGGATTTTTTTCCTGTCATGACATGAAGTATAACAGAAAAACACGTTGATGGAGCTGAGAGTCTCTTTAGGTCAAGTAAATAAGCTAAAAACTTTTAACAGTAAGCATATTTTGATTGTTCTTATCTAATTGAACCTAAAAATTCTGATTGTTTTATTAATCTGGTTAGCTCTGCATAAATACACTTTATTCTCTAATTTTCAATAGCAAGAGAAGAAAGCAATGTAATTTACAGTATCTAATGTGTAAATGAATCAGAGGTAAGTTGTGAATTGGTTCATGGTGGTTTATTATTTTTAAAGAGTGGGCCACTCGAAAAAATGTTTTGGGAAACACTCTTTAAGATGGAATCTGTATGATAGGCTCGCGCCAACTGTATGGGGTTTCCCTCAGTGTTTCCAAGGGCGGAACCTGGAACCAGTTTGGAAGAAGCCCTGCATGCATGTGCAGCCTGCTGCGACTATTAAGACTTATTCTAGCATGGGACAATGGGATTACTGTGTATCCACGTGTATTTGAGACTGTGTGCGCGCAGCCATCCATGCGTGCAGGCCAGCACAAGTGTTGATGAGAGAAGTCAGAGACACGAGTGTGTGTTTGTGTATGGATTTGCGTTTGTGCGGATGGGCACACTGAGACATGAGCCAAGCCACCAGCTGGCCACATTAAAGCATGTCTCTGGGAGGTGGAATTTTAATGTGGAAATGGGAACAATGATTTCTACTTTTAAATGTGGACATGAAGCAGAGCCCACTGAACAGCAGACCAAAAATGATGGATCAATTATTAATGCTTTTACCATCACACTGTGAGCATGCAAGTGTGTGAGAGTAGGTGTGTGCTTCTATGAAAACTGGTACATGTATGTGTCCACTTCTCTTCTCTGTGTGCTGTCATGTATCATCTGCAAGTGGTTTATCTGCTTATTCACGCGTTTCCTCGTCATTAGAGGAATGGTTATCTTTTAAAATGTGAGGATGCTTCATGCTGAGTCTAAAGAGAGAAGGAGAGACAAAAATAGGAAAAACAGACAAAACCAGTGAGGAAGGCTCTTATTTTCTCAGCCATAAAGTGAACTGGGTATTTTATTCCATCTCTTTAAAATACTTTATTACATGCTTTTGGTCTTCCTTTTTAAAATAAGTGGATAGACTGAGCTCTTTCACATATGAAATTTAGGATTTCACACATGATAATGTAATGTAAAAACCACAATGCCTACAGAGAAAAAACACGTATGGCATGTGAAGTCCTTGTTATATGGAAAAACAATGTTGAAATGAAACATTACCAAAAATACCTATGTCTGTTCATGTTGACACTCACGTTGAGAAGGTTGAACATTTAACATCTGCCCTATTCATGGAACTTTACCTTTGATTTAGGGTTAGGCTTATAACAGAAGTACAAGACCAAAATCCATGTATTAGACATTTTAAAGAGAACATCATCTAGTTTCTGTATTATAATGTGGTTAAAACATAACAGAAACCATATAAGTTCAAATGCACCTCACATGTAACTCCAACCCTACCATTACCCCTCATCCTAACCCTCAAATGGTAACTTGGTGGATGTCACAGAGTTAAAATGAGATGGAAAGTGCATGCGTTAATGAAAATGTATAAATATGTAAAAACAATGTCAGAAGAGCCTTTTTGGGTTCTTAAACACCTTCTTGGTGGTCTTAGCTTCCTCTGAGGTTCTTCTCTGCCCTGAGGGTTCAGTCCATACCACTCATTGTGGATTAAGTGATGTGCCTTTGTATGAACAGATAATGAAGAGCACAGCCAAGCCTGTCTGGAATCAAAGATATAACCAAGCTATAAACACACAGGAAGAAAGGGAAAGGAGTCATGGAGATCAGAGGAGTTGGGGAAGAAGAGAAACCTAAAGTAAGAAGAGAAAAGGATGATATTGGGGGAAGGGAGATGGGAGGGACAAAGGAAGGAACAAGGGGACAGAGAGAGAGAGAGAAAGAGGGAGAGAGACTTCTCAGGTCCCGTCTGGATCTCATTTAGAGGATAGTAATGTGATTAGCTTTGTTTAGTTTTCACAGCTCCAGCCAGTCCCCATGAAAAACCTGTATGGGAGCATTTCTACATGTGTGTTTTGGTATGATCGTTCCTGTACTTGCATGGTTTTTCCATGCTTGATGTTCTTAGGAAGACAGCATACAGTAGTACTGCAGCACAACACCCATGGTACAACCATGTATTGTCAGATAAAATGCTCTTTTCAGTTTGGATTTTGAGACTTATGTGCCAACTTACTTTCAATAAAAATCCACAAAATATTACAACTACAAATTAAATTCTTATTAACAATGTTAGATTTTTCTGACACTGTTTGTAACCAGGTTCTTGGTACTGCTGCCTGTCAATGTCGGGAGGAGGTCAGCAGTTATAGCAGGGTTCACATCAGCACTTTTCCCTCAAAATGTTTGATGGATAAAATTTTCTTTAGTATTATGAAATTCTAATTATTATTATTTTTTTTTACCATATTTGTTATCACTAGTCACTCAAAATTATGTTTTCTTTTTCTCTGTTTTTGCCCAGGTATCATCAAAGTAGGAAGGTGGAACCCCCTGCCCATCCACTTCCTCACTGACGCTCCAGAAGCTACCGTGGCCGACATGTTGATGGAAGTCTACCATATGGTCACACTACGCATCCAGCTACAAAGGTCAGACTTACTTTTATCGCAGTCCACTCATACCACTCAGACAAAGTAGACTAACACAGCAGAAATATTCTTTTCAGTAACATTCCACAAGTTTTCCCTGGCCTGAATATGAAAACAACACCATAAACAATGCAGATCCACATTTTAGGGACAAAACAAGTCTTCTAATCCATGTGGCTGCATGTGTGTGGTTACATTACATCCTAGTCTTGGTCCACTGGGTGGTTGATGTCATTCCCGCTGATTGCAGCTCAAGAATTTACCATATCTATCAAATTTGAAGGCACCAATATTGAAACACTAAAGCTTGAGTTAAACAACCCGGTGGGGATTTATCTATTATCTGTGTACGTCAGGGAAAGCTTGTTTGCCAGTAATTCCTAGTTCTTCAGAATGAGTGAAGCAGGCACTTGATGGACAGATAAAAATAGATAAACTCCAGATGAGAGAGGGTTATTATTGTTATTGTCTTGGCACATACCAGCCAGGTTTGTTTACATGTGTATGCGTGTTTCCATAGCAATGGTGGGGCTTTGGCACACTTTGTGCACAATGTCAAAATGATTCATTTGAGGCTGAAATAAAGCAAAAAACAGGAGATTTCAGAAAGATGAGTCTGTGGTTTGAGTGGGATGAGGTTAAAACAGGATTAGGGGTTAACTTCAGGCTATTATTTACCTCAGTTAACTAATGAAGCTGACTCTCCTGGCCTAATGTGGTTTTGGATGTTGTAGTTTTTCAAAGCTGGAGGACCTGCCTTGTGAACAGTGGAACCATGCAACTGTCCGGAATGCTCTCAAAGAGCTTCTGAAGGAAATGAACCAAAGCACTCTGGCCAAAGAGTGTCCTCTGTCACAGGTAAGAACTGGCACACCAAATTATTGTAAAATGCCTAAATCTTTAAATTAAAATCAGCTTCTTGACATCCCCCTTTTTCCTGGAATAGTCTTCTCTGTTTAGTATGTGACTAAAACGCAATCCCAAACTAATGAAGTTCAAATCTGGCTCAAATATGACCCTAACCATCCAGTGGGTCATCAGTGATCTGGTGGATGTTAAAAGGTTGCTGCTTATCTGGTCAATGTACTTTTCATGTGCTCCTAAAGTTAAACCAGTCTGTCTGGGCCATCACATGCTCTACATAATGACTAGAGTCAACCCTCATTAAATGCATTCAGGCAATCAGCTGTTAATAATTATTCTTACATTCATTTCATTGATAATTGCTGTACATTTTTATCAAACTCCACCCCACAAAATTAAGCACTGTCTCCCCAACCGTGTTAACTCCCAGATGTCTGTCAGCCCTCCATCCTGGTCCCATAATGACTGGTGTGGGAGATTTATGTGTGTGTCTGTGTGCGTGTGCAGTGTTTAAATGGAGCACTGGTGGGGTGTTGATCGCAGAATCAATTGCAAGCATATGTGTGTGTGGCTGGAGATTCCCTCTCTGCACTGTACTGGCTCAAGTTTCCATGGGTGGCTTCCAATCATGATTAATGTTTGTCTGTTCCTATTGTGTGTGCATGTCTGTGTATGTGTTTACGTGTGCAGGCCATGTGGTTTTTGCATGATTGTAATCATTTCACATTATGTTGGTTATTAATTATCCTTGCTTTCTCTTTTCACCTCAGAGTATGATTTCCTCCATAGTGAATAGTTCGTATTATGCCAATGTCTCTGTTGCCAAATGCCAGGAGTTTGGTCGCTGGTACAAGAAGTATAAGAAAATCAAAGGTGAGCAGTGTATGTGTTTGTGTTTGGGACCACAGCAGAAGGATGCATGATGATACTGATGTGGAAAATTCTAAAATACAATACAAATCATAAAACTATAATACTCTTGTGTGTTTATCAGTTTTCACCTCTAACAATAATTTAAGTTAAACTGTAAGAAATTACTGACAGATGTCATAAATTTCAAAACTAAATGTTGGTGATTACAAAGAAGTTACATAATAAATTTAAAAAACCCTAGATGTAGAAGTGTAATAAAATTTAACAAGGATATGGTTTTCGTTCAATGTAGTCAGTATTAATCATCTGTTTTAACAGGGTAACAAGTAATACACATTTTTTTTGCATTTCCCATCTTCACACTTGATTAGTCGCTACTGTACATCTGTCAACCATAAAATGACAGGGTATGTGGAGATGTGTATACTGTGTGATTACTTGTTTTAAATGGATGAATGTATTTTTTCTGTGAGAAATGTGTGTATATAGGCACAGTTTTATTTTAAATCTACTGTGGTCATGTATGCACACTGAAATGGCTACAACATTAGGACCTTCTCTTCTAACTGTGAGTTTGCTCTGTTGAGCAGTAGACTACCTAGAGAAGATGTGGTCTGGAAGAGATACTGCTGAAATCAAAAGTAAGCATAAAGTTCTGCCTTACTAATCACACAAGTGTTCAGGTGTTTATTGACCACACTGACTGTGCTTTCTAATTTCCAGTAGAGAGAGACAACATAGCTGACTTCTGTGTCCTGGGCCAGCGGCCTCCTCCTCATTTAGCTGGTCTGGCCCAGCTCGGTCACCTGGGACCTGGCAGTCCACTCCTTAAGGCAGGATCTGGAGATCCACCAACACCCAACCAGCCCCCTCAGCAGCCCCCTCCTCCCCAGCAGCAGCCCTCCCCACATGGTCCACTTCACCACAGCACTCCTCTCCGTACAGGCCAGGTGCCTCCGCCGCCTCCACCCCCACCCGGTGCACTGCAGCCCCTGCTGGGGCCAGGTGGGCTGCTCTCCCCTCAACTTTCCCCCCAGCTGGTCCGTCAGCAGCTCGCCATGGCACACCTCATCAACCAGCAGCTAGCAGTTAGCCGTCTTCTGGCACATCAGCACCCCCAGGCCCTCAACCAGCAGTTCTTAAACCACCCACCCATCCCACGGGGTTCATCCAAAGGCAGTAGTGACCATCCAGGGAGCAACCCATCAGCTGCAGAGGTCTCCTCTGACATCTACCAGCAGGTCAGAGATGAGCTGAAGAGAGCCAGTGTGTCCCAGGCTGTGTTTGCCCGTGTGGCTTTCAACCGCACACAGGTAAGAAAAACAGGTCAGACTGTGGTCATGAAGAGCATGGGGTGGTGAAATAGATGAAAAGATGGTGCATGGGATTGAAAAAAGAAGGGCTTTGGCATAAATGAGCACTAATTACGTAGATGGAGACTAAAAGCAAATTTTTTAACTTTAGGAATAGGCAATGTAAATGGTACTGTACAACTGTGACATAATTATCCACTGCTATTCGATAGAGGGCATAACATCTTGTTTCAAAAAAAGACCTGCTAGCTTGAAAGTGTCTGAACCAATTTATTTGACACTTGCCATGTTTATTGACTACAGAATCTCCATCCTGTCAACTTTTTGGATAAATGCTGCAACTGCTTATGGAATAGGGTGTGCTACTGCTTGTAACAGGAACATTCTCAATAGCTTCACAATCACAAAAAATATCTTGCATGTGATGTCTTGTGAGGCCTTGTGAACAGAAGTAGAGGAAAGACAAACACAAGGTCTCATTCCAAATGCTAGGAGAATACTGGCATAATTATCAGGCAGCTGTAAAAGATGCCAAAAGAACATTTTTTTCAGACAGTATTGTGTCTGTCACAATCCTCAGGTGCTATTCAGAAGCATTGACTCTGCTCTGATTCCTCAACCCCGTTAGCATAGAGCCATCCCTTGCTGTATGTGAGCAATTTCTTAATTTCTTTATTGACAGTCACTTCCAGGGGGGCTATGATTTCACATCTTGATTATGATCACTCTGTTTTTAGGCCTTGAGATGCTGTCTTTGAACATTTTGAGCCTGTAACTCTGTCTTTCCTACGGGAGAATGTCGATCATATGAAGCCTTCAGGTTCTGCAAATGATGCTGTTCCTCCATGGTTTGTAAAGTTAGTTAGAAAAAAAGTTTTTAACAGTAGTTTGTCCTCCGGCATGGTTGCAGGGCATTTTAAAGATACAGTAGTACAATCTCTGATAAAGAAACCCTGTCTGGATCCCATGATCTTGGCTAAGTTTAGGCCCATTTCCAAGTTGTGTTTCCTTTTAAAGATCCTTGAGAAAATAGTATACACTCAGCTGATGACACAATATTCTGGAAGTTTTCCAATCTGGTTTTAAATCCCTGCACAGAATCAGTTCTTTTACCTGTTTTTAATTACATTTTCTTAGCAGCTGACTCTGGTGATTGTTCTTGTGCTTTTAGATTTAGCTGCCACATTTGATACTGTGGACCATAGCATTCTAATGTCCTGTTTGGAGGAGTGGGTGGGCATCAGGGGTGCAGCATTGGAGTGATTCAGGTCATACCTGAAAGGTCATACCTTTCATGTTGGCCTAGGGGATTTTGTATTATCACCTGCTCCCCTTGAGTGTGGTGTCCCATAGGGCTCAGTCCTTGGCCCTCTCCTCTTCTCTTTCTACATCCTCCCACTTGGGTTCATTTTTAGAAGACATGGTGTGTCATTTCACTGCTATGCTGATGATTGCCAGATTTATGTGCCCCCTAAAAAGGATGTTACATCCTCAGTTGACCACCTACTCAAATGTCTCGGTAACAAAAAGTACTGGATGACTCTGATTTTTTTACATTTTAATGAAAGAAGGACATAAATGGTGGGTTTTGGTGCCACCTCTGAGATTCCCCTGTAGATGTGGGTCCCCTGGATCAATATGTGAAACCATTGATAAGTGACCTTGGGGTTAAACTGGATGGCAACGGTAAGCTTGAAAACCAGATTAAGGCAGTTGGTAAGTCCAGCTTCTTCCATCTGAGGAAACTGGCTAAGGTGAAGCCAGTTTTATTGAGGCAAAATTTTGAAACTTTAACCCATGCCTTTGTTACCACTAGGGTGGATTGTTGTAATGGATGGTGGGGTTAGTGCGTCCTCTGTTGCTCATCTCCAGCTTGTTCAGAATGCTGCTGCACGATTTTTAGCTGGAACTCGCAAATATGGCCACATTTCTTCCATTTTAGCCTTGCTCCATTGGTTGCCTGTCCATTTTAGAGTTCATTATAAAGTTCTTTATTTATTTTTAAATCCCTCCTCGGCCTTGTTCCACCTTGCCTTTCAGAGTTGCTGCACCCTATGCACCCACCCGTTCTCTCAGGTCGGCCATCAGCTGTTCCTTACACTAAGCATAAGCTTAGAGGCGACCATGCTTTTGCTGCTGCAGCTCCTAAACTGTGGAACGCCTTTCCTTTGCACATCCAACAGGTCTCTTCTTTATCTGCCCTCAAATCTTTGCTGGCGTACTCACACTGGCAGTTCGTTCCGCGCCTGGGCGCGTTTCACACCTTTAGCGCGGATCATTTTAGTAATGTGA
>JAQQAE010007099.1:0-16121 GCA_029823295.1 Pseudamia nigra
CGCCGGGGGCGCTACTCTCAGTTCTGGCCTGCAAAGATGTAGTGCACTGACTTAGGATGTTACGTCACATTCATGTTCACGGTCAGATGTGCTTTATTAATTCCAAGCTGGGGAGTTTTATCATTTCAGCAACAAAAGGGCGCACGCTATAACAAGCATAATTTAAAATGGTGCAAAAATGAAGTGAATGAGGTACAAGTGTAACTATGTAACAGTTAATACATAAGGAATGTGTGACTTTTCTGCATAGGTTGATAAAGGACAAAAAATAATCAGGAAAATGCACAAAAAAATAAGAAAATTAACAAACTAAATGAAATTGTACAAACTTGAATGAAGTCATCAAGCAAAGGAACAAAAATTTAACAAAAAAGGAAAAACTTGAACAAAGCAATCAAGTAAATGAAGAGAAATGAATGAAATGAAACGTGTTTTTATTGTACAGTATTTTTTATTGCACTGTTTAGGCATTGCATACAGTGCGTGAGCCCAAGACAAATGTTCCTTTTGTGGACAAAACTATACTGCATTGTATCAAATTGGACAACAATGAACAATGTAGTCAAGAAAACAAATAGGCATTACCAAAAATATAACCACAGTGAACAAACGTGAACAAAATCAGCAGAATCAACATAACAAGAAAAATGAGCAAAATAATTAAGAAAACAACTAAACAAAATCATAACCATCATGAATGAATTAAAAAAAGCAGAATAAGAAGCAAAAAGAACAAATAAGATGCAAAATGAGCAAAATTAGACGAAAACTTGGCAACCTCATCAAGCAAAGGAACAAAAATCAACAAAATAAGGGGCAAAATGAACAAATAAGAAGGAAAATTAGCAAAATAATCAAGACCATGAACAAAAATGAACAAATCAATTAAGAATTATTCATTATAACCATAATGAATGTAAAAACAAAATAAGAAATAAAATGAGCAAAATAAGATGCAAAAATCTCAACTTCACTATTTGCATAGTTTGTGCAGTTTGCATTTGTAGGGCAGGTTTGTTCTCTAGTCCACCGCCGCCCTTCCCTTCCTCCTCCTCCTCCTCCTCTTCCTCCTCCTCCTCCTCCTCCTCCTCCTCCTCCTCCTCCTCTTCCACCTCTTCCACCCCTTCCCCATGACAGCACGGCCAAGGCAGCAGCCGAGTTGTCAGCTTTTTCTTTTGACCAGGCGCGAGGGAGCGGAGGAAAGGCAGAATAAAAACGGAAAAACAAAGAAAGGAATGAAGAGAGAGCGAGAGATGGGACGTGGATGGTGTGAATGAGTCTGCCCCGGTAGCAAATCTGAAAGTCCTTTTCTTGCAACGTTTATACTCATCCCTATGTTTGCAAAGCCGTGGCATGAGGAGATAGAATTTGACAAGAGAGAAATTGATTCCCAGGCTTCAGATGCAGGTGTTATAGGTTTTCATGTTGGGGTAAGGCCAGTGCTCAGGGACATACAATAACAGCTACATAATGCATTGAACACAATCACACAGTATGCGGTGTGCATCCTCTGCAAACTACACGTACAAGGGCCTACTGCATTACATAATTAATGCAAAGCAACAGCAGAACCATATGTAAACAGTCATAACAACATCAGGTGTATTCATTTGTGCAACGGTTTAGCTTAATTTGAACATTTTTATCCCATCCTCCT
Organism: Pseudamia nigra; assembly: GCA_029823295.1. NCBI lineage: Eukaryota > Metazoa > Chordata > Actinopteri > Kurtiformes > Apogonidae > Pseudamia > Pseudamia nigra. Next base: position 1,658 of record JAQQAE010007099.1, read on the forward strand.
GGAGATTTTCTACGCTGAATAGTTCATTTAGTGTGTTGTAATGTGTAGACTGCTGCCTTTTCTGTGTAACTGTATAGAGGCAATGAGATCTGAGCAAAATAATCAAAAGTGAAGAAAATCAACAGCAAAAATGAGTAAAAAATTAATTTACTGATTCACAAAATCATCAAAAATGAACAAAATAAGAAACAAAATTGATGATAAATGATATCAATGACAAAATGAAGAGGACATTTCCAAAATGTAAGGAAATTAAGTAAATAATCAATAAATTGAGCCAAAATGGACACCATAGTCAAAAACATTAAATAAAATGGACAAAATAATCCATTCATGAACTAAAATGGACCGAAAATTTAACACAGTATACAAGTATGTACAGTAAAGCAGGGATTTCTACAGACCCATCATAACAAAACCAGACCGATGTATTTATACTGTATCCGTGCCTGCTTCCTTTACCACTCAGATTTTATTTATTTCTCTGGATTTGGTTTCCTCTTTCCATTTTGGGAGGGCGTAAAGAGCTGACAAAGTGATGAGCGAACCCACTGGAGCAGTTTTCATATGGCGAGCACACAACAGACAACACAACAGAGGACCAAAGAAGAGAAGGGGAAGTCACAGTGCGACCTCTTCAGAGAACAATCTGTCACCTGCTTTCCGTGAGATGCTGAAAAGGCTTCTAAATAAAAAAAAAGGGGGGGGGGGATCAGGAGAAGCTGTCAGGTGCAAAGGATGTGAGAGGTTTACGTTGAAGCCAGAGAAAGTGAAGCAACGACAGATCTTTATGGTTTTTAATTGTGAGTTTTGTTAACAGCGGTTTTGATCGATACACACACGCAGCATAAAAGCAACTCTCGGTAAAAGGTGCAGTCATTGCCACTGAGATGACACATTCAACTCAGAGGGTCAGCCTGCTTCATTTTGGTGTCTTGATGAGCTTTTAAGTGCAGGTTTGAAAATTGAATCCCACACTCGGAGATAGTCCACTCCTGAAGCCGTGTGTGTGCTCGCTTCACCTCTAACCCTCCCTCTCCTGTCTCTGTCTTTTTGTGTGCAGCGATCAACTTGCTGGGGTTGACATGGCAGCTGAAGCCATCCGACGGCCCTGTGTTGAACAACGGATTGGGAGCCGGCTTGCCTGTCAACAGTGATGTGGCCACGCTGCCCTCTGGAGGTAAAGGTATAAACTACAGCGCACTCTACGCAACGAGGGTCTACAAGACACAGCATAGTCCTTCTTCTGTCCTGTTATTATCATTTAAGATTCACCAGGTCATCAGCAACCCTTGTGTTCAGGGTCAGAATTTTAGCTTCCGTTGACATGGTGTAGTTTAGGTTGTGTTTCAGCCTGATTAAAGGTCGCATGCTGTCAAAATGCATCATTATTTTGACAGGGTTTTGAGGTTCATGTGAAGTCTATGATGTAAAATAAAAGCTGTGAAAATGTGAACTTGCTCAGTGCTGCCAGTCCTGAGAAATCCACACAACAAGATGGACTTTTTGAATTTCTGTCATTTGTGACATCACAAGTCATATTCAATCATAATCAAGTAAAAGTGCTAACAGTCCCGAGAAATCCACACATAAGAGAACAGGAAAGTCACTTTTGACATCACCAAGAACCAATCATAGTAAAAAAAAAAAAAAAAAAAGGAATTAGCTCCACCCCATGAGCCAGTGGAATTCTCAATTTTAGATTTAAAGGTCCCATAGCTTGAAGTTAAATTTGTAGCGTTTGCATGTGCCTATTAAAGACTTCTGTTGACAAAATAAAGTGTATTGATGGGTGTGTATGTGCAGAATAATGCTGTTTTCTGAGATTATTTTTTTAATATATGGCAGGTATAGTGGCAGTTGCTCATTAGGGTACCTTGAATACAGTTGGCTGTAATGTGATGTTTTGAAATTTTGAATTATTTTGGAGGCTGCACTAATGCATTTAAGTTTTTTATGATTTAAAAAATGTCAGGAATAGTGGCAGTTGGGTCATGGGGGCAGGGCTTATTTTACCTGAACTGGCTTAACCTGTGATGTCACAAGTCACAAAAATTCAAAATGCCACATTTTTTCCTGTTGTCTGTCTTGTGTGGATTTCTCAGGACTGACAGGGCTGACCAAGTTCACATTTTTACAGCTTGTATTTTATACAACAGATGTTATTCAAACTTTAAAACTAAACTGTGGTAATGATGTCACCCCTTTCACCCAATGTTGTATGTGTTTTGGATACACCTGATGCCATAAATCTGTATTGTTGCCTTTACTCTACTTTGGGCTTGACAACCTTATAGGGAAAAAGGTGTTCCTTAGGCTTATGGGCCAGAACAAGGTATATATCACTGTCTGAACCTTGTATCCTTTAAGCATCTACTGCATGTGATCATGTGTCTGTGTTTCCTATGCACAGTAATAAAATCAGAGTAAATAAAATCAATTTAAGAAGTCAATCTGAGTTCCACGTTGAGGGTGTGTTTGTGTACAACACCAGTATAGATGGATTTTCACAGTATGGATCCTTTAAAGTTGAACGCTTATAACATCACAGGTGGGAACCAATCATATTCAAGAAAACATTACCCCCATAAACAAGAGAAAGGTTCATGAAAGGTGTATTATTCTGTGTTTCCAGTAGATTTGAGTCAGATAATGAGCCCATGCCAACTTGGGATTGACCTGCAATTCAACCAGTCAGAGTGTTAGAAAAAAAGTGGGCCACTACAGCGTGTCACAGTAAAATCAGGGCATGTGATAAAGAGACCATCACAAAGGACAATATCAGGTGGATGCCCTTACAGACACTTGGACATGTTGTGACTTAAATGCATTTCTTCTGTCATGAGCCCACGCAAGAGTTTCATGAAAACGCTGGATGTTAAACGGTTAATTTATCACCACGATCACGATCAATAAGTCCTGCCGACGTAAACAGGATGCTCACCAAGTGTGTAAAAATTCCACAGCTGAAAATAATCCACAAAAATGAGCTCATTACAAGTAAAACCAAATCAATATATTTCAGAAAAAAGCTGCATGCCTTTACTCAGAACATGCTGGATAAGGCAGAAAGCTGCAGGCTGGTGGAAAAGTCCAGAACTATTGAGGGACAGGCGAACACATTGGGATTTGTTAAAACCAGCACAAATGTAGAGTCTATAGAAGGTCGGCCTTATCTTTTAAACCCTCTAAATTCTGCTCGTGCTGTGTAACATACCAAAATACCCTCATAGATTTTTTGCACCCAAACAGGCTCACACCAACTAAGATATTTTCATAATTCATGACGCAGCACTTGGTGTTCTATCAGTATGCGCTGTTTAACCACTCTGCTGACTGGTGTCGAGTTAGGTTTATCGTCTCAGTCAGCAGCAAAGTAAAACACCAGCTCCGGCACCCCCACCCACTCCCCTCTCCCCTCACTTCTGAGGCCCCTGTGCGGTTTTCTATCTATTCTTCTTTCACTGGCTCGATCTCGTTCTGTAACTCACACAGCATGTACTATAGGTACGTGTGGGCTGCTGCTCGGTGTCTGTGTTCTGTATTAATGAGAGGACTGTTGTGCTGTGTTTTCCAGCCGTCTAGGCTCGATGCGGCTGTTGTTCATCTTGTTGTTTCTTTTATTTCTTCGCTATTCTGCACACAAGCACACACAGTCAGTCTTTTTCTGTTTGGGCACCAACACGCTGCTGCTCGTACACAGACCTGATTGCAGAATGCTGGGCATGCGTGCCGATCGACCCTGCACTTCTATCAGACCTGTCTCATTTCAGCCCGGCCAACGAGTCCACAGTGGCCCAAAATGTGATACAAAAGTATTATTTGGACTCCAGATATGGGACATAAGGCAATGAGTGTTATTATGAAACGTCGGTGTTGACGATTATCCTAATAGATGTTATATGATAGCGATTTAAAGGTCCCATGTAAGGGTGTTGACAAGATTAAACGTCTTTTTAATCCAAGGTGACGTGATTAAATTGTGACACAAAGCTATTGTAAACAGAATATTGTACTTTTCATGGACAAATCTCTAAAAAGTGTTAAGGATACTGTCATTTGCTCATGGGAAAGGAGATCATTTTAGGTTGAATATGATTGGTTGTAATTTGTGATGTTTTAAAATGTAGATGTGTACTGGCTCATAGGGGCATGACCGATGCTCTTTAGCCTGATTTTGATTGGCTGCGACTTGTGATGTCATAACTCACAAAAATTTTAAATACGTCATTTCCTGTTGTTCATCTTGTGTGAATTCCTCAGGACTGATAGTACTCACCAAGTTGATATTTTTACAGCTGTTATTTTATAACACAGGTTGTATATAAACCATAAACCTCAGGGTATGTGACCTTTAAATTCAAGTAATGTCCTAAATAGGAGTTGAAGAAACCTGATTTTTTTTTTAGTTTTTTTCGGGGTGGTTTTTGTTGTTTTCTTTTTTGTTTTGTTTTTGTTTTGTTTTGTTTTGTTTTTTTGAGGCTCTAGCTTGTTTTGGTGAACGATGCCCAAAATGGCACAGATAGATAAAATAGGTAGATGAAAATGAGGCAAAAAGACAAAAAATGGTCATAACATAAAAACGCTGATAAAGAATAAAGAAGACATACTGTATGGCAAGGATGCACTTCTCGTTTTTGATTGTGTGATTTATTGCTAATTTTTGATACAAGAACAATTTAAAAGATGCAGCACAAGGACAAAAACAGAAATGTCACAAAATACACAAAAGAATTAAAAATTACATTAATGATGCAGCAACAAAAATATAGTAAAAGATGCAGTGAGGCTAAAACAATCCAAAAAGACGTAGACGATGTAAAATGCCTAAAAAGAATAATAATTAGAAAAATGCAACAAAATGCAGTCAATGTCCGATTTTGTGATATACTGCTTATCTTGTTAATTTTATTGAGTTTGATTTCTTGTGTTCACAACATTAAGTCAAAATAAATGAAATAATTGTGGTTTGAGCTTTTGTTTAACCCTAAATATAAGACAGTACATCTACATTTATGACAATATAAAATATATCACACTAGTAATGATTACTGTTGTATTGCCTCTGTTTTATCATAATAGCATCATTTTCACTTAAATTGTAGAAACACAGTGTGCAGAGTTAATGGTGCTCATCCTCTGTGATACTTCAGTGTTGAATTTTATGGCAGATTATTTCCAGTAAAACTGTGATGATGAACTATTGACGCTGACAATCGATGCTTATAATCACAGATTATGCAGTTTCTTTTCCCTTGGCTCCAGGTCCATGGGCAGGTCGTAACATCAGTATAGACTCAGGCAGCGTCGAGGTGGGAAGGAGGGTCACCCAGGAAGTCCCTCCAGGAGTGTTTTGGAGGTCCCTGCTCCACCTCAGCCAGCCCCAGTTCCTTAAGTTTAACATCTCCCTGGGCAAGGATGCTCTGTTTGGAGTGTACATTCGCAAAGGCCTGCCTCCCTCGCATGCACAGGTAACCAGCACTGCAATTTATGTCTAAAAAAGCTGAGTCACTGTGTAAAATGTCAATAGAAACATTAAACCACCATGGAAATAGTGCAGACAAAAATGGCAAAACTCAAATATTTAAATGTTTATATGAAGATGGCATGCTCTTTTTGAAATGGATGGCAGCAACACATTTCAAAAATGTTGGGTCCTGTTTAGCATGTTGCATGATCTCTTCGTTTATCAATTCTGTAAGGTTTTGGGGAAGGGAGACTATCCGCTATAATTTTAAAAGTGGAATATTTCCCCATTCCTGTGTGATGTAGGATTCAGCAGCTCAACTGTTTGGGATCTTTTGTTAAAGTTTATGGTTCGTAATGGGTCAACATTATCAATGGGTGACAGGTCAGTTTAGCAATTTCACTATGTAGCCATTTTGTTGGAATATGTGCAGAATGCAGTTTGGCATTGTCATAATTAAATAAATAAGGTATTCCCTGAATAAGACTGTTATTTGCCTCCACAGATTGCAGGTTGTCTATGCTGTGTGCACTAATGCAACCCCATACCATCACAGATGTGGGGTTTTGATCTGAGCCCTGATAACAAGCTGGATGCACCTTCTCTTCTTTGGCCTCAAGTATTTGTTGTCCATAATTTCCAAAAAGAAATTCAAAATTTACTTATCAGACCACAGGGCAGTTTTCCAGCTTAGTTCAGGGGGATCCAATCAAAAGGGCCGCAGACACTGTAAGTTTTCTTTCACTAAACCAGGTGTTTTCACTGAAGAGCAATCAGTGGGAAGGAATTTAGTGAAGTCACCTGCTGAAGAGGCTAGTTGGTGTACAGTGCAGCACTCTCCATGGCAGTGACTGGACCCTCCTGCCTTCGTCCATCTTAAATGAGCTGAGGCACAGAGAAGGCAGTGGTGTTTCTGTATCTGGTTTCTATAGGGTTTCCTCTTTGCACGGTGGAGTTTCAGACTTCAGTTTGGGTAGGCAGTGACCAACTGTGTTCACATGGTTTCTGAAAGTGTTCCTGAGCCCATGCAGAGATGTGACTCTTGAAACATGTCTGTTAATGCAGAGTCATGTGAGGGCCTCAAGATCACCCGCTATTTGCTTTCCTCCTTGTCTCTCACATACAGAGATTCCTCTGAATCTTTTGATATGTTATGGACTATTGAAAATGAAATCCACAAATTCTTAGCTGTTTTACACCAAGTAACATTCTTAAATTGCTGCACTATTTCCCAGTGCTGTTTTCACAAGGGTGAACACCTTGCCATCTTTACTTCAGAAAACTCAGCTCCTCCGGGATGTTCTTTTTATACAGTCATTTTTCTAAGCTGCTGCCAGTAAACCCTAATCACTACTTTCTTAGTGTTGTCTTGCCAGTGACACTTTTTAAATATAAAAAAAAACAATTAAAATTCTCAGTTTCAAAGTTTGATATGTTGTTTTTCAGTTTCAAGGTTTTGGAAATCATCCCGCTCAGTTCCTATTTACATTTTACACAGCAACTCAAATTTTGAGCATGAGGTTACAGTTCCTTTAACACTCTTTTGGTGGTGGGCTTATTACAATAATCATCATGTATAATTCATTAGCATGTATCTGTGTCTTGTGATCATCTGAATGAGTCCCCTGTTTGAAGAAAACATTAAAAATACTTGCTTGTGTCATGGGATATTTTTAAATTCATTTGTGATTCATTGTGGGAGTTGTTTGAAAAAGCTCATTTAGGCTAAGATTTACACTTAATTAAATTTCACAGTAATGTAACTTTTACTGCCTCATATTAATTAGAAACTACTCAATTAACAGCAGATTTGATTTGTAGAACAGGATAATTGCATCTTGATAACCGTTTCAGTGCCTGACCTGACTTTAGCTCAGAACGGAGATGAAGCCATAGCTATTCTCTGCTTCAATAAAAAATATTTCCTTCAGTTTTCCCATGAGCATGAAACCACAAAGATCTCCCTGTTGCTTTCTTCATGCTTCCACAAGAATTTTCCACCATCCTTACTTTCCTTTATCTTTTAATCTCCCTGCATAACACAACTGGGGGTCATTTTTCAAAGTCAAAAAAGTACCACCACAGCACTTCCAGGCAGAATCATAGATTTCACAGTGTCACTTTGACTCAAAACTGCCTCTTTCTTTGTACTGCAGTATGACTATATGGAGCGCCTGGATGGTAAGGAGAAGTGGAGCGTGGTTGAGTCTCCAAGGGAAAGGAGGAGCATCCAGACTGTGGTTCTCAATGAGGCTGTGTTCGTCCAGTACCTGGATGCTGGCGCCTGGCACTTGGCCTTCTACAATGACGGTCGAGAGAGGGAGACCGTTTCCTTCAGCACTAACATCATGGGTGAGTTGGGGTTAGCAATTTGTAGCTACAGATTGATCGATCGATTGATTGATTGATACTATATTGATCCCACAAAAAGCGGAAATTCACAAATGGCAGCGAACTAAGCTCCTTTACATTTTCCTTTCCTTTACATTTTACCTTTCTTTAATAAGGAAGAAGATGACTGCACACTATTCAGTCTCCATGTTCTCCATGTGCAGAGGGTTAGCAAGTTTGAAGCATAATACTATGTTACAAAATTTATTGAAGACAAAAAGTTCAAATAAACTTGAAAATGCGCTACAGGTGGTTTTGATATCTGTCTCAAAATTGTATATGCACACCAGGGAATGGAAAACACCTTTTCTGAATTAAGTATGACGTAGCAAACTTGTAACTCATCTGACTGATCAGCTGTTTGCAGCATCCTCACAGATTTTCTGATAAAGTGTAAAAAGATGACAGCTAGTTCGTGATGCTCCAGTTGGAGCTATGACTAACATAGCCTGCAGCACCAACCTCTGATGATACAACAACCCATTTCTGGCAACACACCTGTTGTGAGTTCTCTTTGTGGCAACTATTCAAAAGTTTCCTATCAATTTGCTTTGTATATCCGTCAAAGAGGAGGGAACATTCATACCCTTTTCACACTGGACAAAAAAGAACATCTATCCTTTGTCTGCAGTGTGATACATTTGGCATCCTTTCCAGCGTCGAATGACTCTGCAGCAATCATGTGAATTTATCAGCAGCAGCTCTGGTCGACACTGATGGAAACATGACACCTGAGTGTACCCGCTATTTTTCACCCCTCTTCCAGTGCGATGGTATGACATGCATCATCGTCCGCAAAGTCCATCCGTCTCTGGTCAAGTTACTCGTGAGAAGTAATCATTTGGAGGTTAAGTGGGTAACAGCTACTGGCATCAAACAGTGAGGTTGCATGTTGCCAGCCGCCTCTCCCTTCCAATGCCAGGGCCAGTCAGCTTCCCCCAGGTGAAATATCCATGACCGCATCCAGCATTAATCAGTAACTGACTTCCTTAGTCCAGCAGACAGCATCAGCTTCAATGTTTGTCTGCATCAGCCTTTCACCACATGCCACATCAGTGTTCATCCTAGTTTAATTTATGTCTCTTACGACTTATATGTGTTTTAAGTACTAATGTAATGGTGGTGATAAAGTTGATGGTGTTGATTTGATTTTTCCTTTATCCAAAGGTCTCATTACATCTCTGTCACATGCAAGCTGTTTTCACGTAGAGGTGTCGTATCCACCCTCTTTTCAAAATAAGACACTGTGATTTGTTGAACTGTTGGTCTAATCTGGTGAATGGCAAGTCAAGGCTAATGCAATCATAGAATAAAGCACTTTTCATGAATATATTTCCAAAAATATAAACATCAGTGATGTTGGCAGTTGCTCATGAAGTCAAGGCTAATGTTACTTTGAATGTGCTTGGTTGTAACTTATGATGGCTTACTATGTAGAATTCTACTTCTGTTTTATTTACCATCACAGAGTTTATGTGACCATCAAAATCCAGTAAAGATGGATGTTCACAGTATGGGACGTTTAACTATCAAGACAAAATTCATATTATTTTCCAAATATCTTATCTGATTCCTATAATTGGATGCATTTAAATCCTGCATTAATCAATTATTTATAACCACCTTGAAAATACACAGACAGGCTATATTTTGGAACAGTATTACTAATTATACTCATTGGCCTCTATATTAGGTACACTGTGCGGCAGGTCAGTGCATTTTGGCATGTAGACACAGTCAAGATGAACAATTGTTGCAAATGAGTAATGCAGAAGAGGATCTATGGACGTACAGCGTGTCAAATCTTGAATCAGATGGAAGAACAGGAAACCAAGGCTACGATTCACGAGGACTCAGCAAAAGTGTTCAGTAGAAAGCTGGACAGTGTTGCTATGCCTAGTGAGTGTCAATTTCAGCTGCAACATTTAGATGTTCTGGTAATGATTGGCATTAGCAAAATGAAACCATGCATCCATCCTCCCTTGTATCAACTCTTAATGCTGCCAGTCGTGGCACATTTTGGGACCTTTAATCCTAAGTAAGAATTGTTTAATCACCACAGCCTACACAAGTATTGCTGCTGACCATGTCCATCCCTATACAACCACGGTGTACCATCTTATAATAGATAGAGGGTTCAACCCTGTATTAGCAGGGTGTACCTAATAAAGTGGCTCATCCATATTATTACCCACGGTGATGTTTTATAGGCCATACATATGTGGAAAGTGCAAAAATTTGATATAAAAGTGCACTTGAGTTGAAAAACACATATAAATAAACCCAGGAAATGTGATACTTTAAGCAGCTTAAATAATTTCAGTTGTGTTGGAGGCACAAGTGTGAGAACAAGCAGGGTAGATGGAAAGAGTCAAGCTGAGTAAAGAATCCTTCACTGTCAATATCTGGCGGTAGAGCTTTCAGCAGTAGGAGTGAAGGGAAGGAGAGGCAGAGGCGGTGAGGACAGAATTAGAGTGAGTATGGAAGGGGGTTGGGGGGGCCGGAGGCAAGACATAATGGGGGGGCAAAGCCAGAATGTGGTGAAGTGGAGTGAAGGAGAGGAGGAGGAGCTGAAGAGGACAGTGAAAGAAAGGGGTGGGGGAGCATCAGGGTGAGAGGCAGATGAATGGGCTGAGGTTTGGGGGAACGAGGGTGGAAGAGAAGCGGGTGGGTGAGTCTCCAAGAGGATGAAAGCTGGAACAAACAACAGCCCTCTCCCTTCTCACCGAGCTGCTTCCCTCTTACAGCTGCACTGAGAGGCACTGAAAGGTGGAGAGAGCACTGATGGTGTGTGTTCACACAGCGTCTACGGGTCGTTAAAACATCTTAAAATGCCTTCAATTCAATGAAAATTACATTTGTTTGTTGGAAAATGTGCATTTGTTCAGTTTTCTACTCATATTGATTTATTTTGTTTATTTTTGCTCCTTTTTAAGAATTGTTTTTCATTCTTTGTTCAATTTGTGGATCATTTTGTTTATTTTTGTTAATTTTATTCACTTTTTTTCATTTTTGTGTTTTCCATTAATTTTGGTCAGATTTTGTTTCTTTTGTGGAATATTCTATTCATTTTTTGGTCAATGTGTGGATTTTTTGTCGAGGGGGCAAATTTTTGATCATTTTGGTGATTATTTATCTTCATTTTTGTTCAGTTACTTAATTATTTTGTTCAGCTGTGCTCATGTTGTATTTTTTTTTTTTTCATTTTTATTCTTTTGTGAATATTTATGCACCATTTTGTTCCTGTGCGTTAAGCTTCTGACTCATTTTTGTTTATTTTGTTTATTAATTTGTTTAGTTTGGTTGACTTAGATTTTTTTCTCATTTTGATCATATTCATTTTGTTCACATTGTGGTGAACAAAGTGTATACCGACTTTCATTTTCTTGATTAATTTGCTCATGTTTTGCTCATTCTGTGCATTTTAGTCATAATTTTTCATACATTTTGTTCATTTATTGCTTACTTTGATAATTTCCATTTATTTTTATACACATTATCTTCTACATTTAAACAGTAGCCTCTGTGTAACCATTCCATGTGGGCATCTGTAGACACCCTGAGAAAGAGACTGAGTGAAATCTGTCCAGATACCCCCAAAAGCGACCCTGAATAGAGTCGCTATGACCTGGTGGGTGAGGACTAAACAGCCAGAATGAAAACATGAAAGTGTAGAGGGCAAATACGAGTGAAAGAGCAATAGACAGGTCAGAGAATGTCAGGGAAAAGTGAAGGATTTCCACTTTTTTTCACTCAGGAGCTTATGGATAATGAATACTCTATTGAGGAATTATTGATGCTTTCTCCTCACACTATATAAAATGCATCAAAAAAGAATGTGAGGAATGGTGGTGGCGGCAGCAGTGGGTTCACGGTTTTGATGTCTGTGCAACTGTGAGACTCGGAGCGTCCTCACTCAATCTGGAGGACCTTTCAAATGAATACTACCAATTATTTAATCCAGGGGTCTCAAACACATGCCATGGAGGGCCGAGAACCTGCAGGTTTTCTTTCCAACCTGTCTCCAATGAGCAGATTTTACTGATTAGTGAAATCACCTCCTTTAGTGACTGGTTGGATGAAAAACCTGCAGGGTCTCAGCCCTCCATGGCACAAGTTTGAGACCCCCGATTTAATCAAATGCTTTGATGTTTGCCGTCAAACTCTCTCACCCTCCTTTTTTTTCCCTTTCTCCCTGTCTCACTTTGTCTTCTTCACAGATTCAGTGCAAGAGTGCCCGCGCAATTGCCATGGTAACGGAGAGTGTAATTCTGGTGTGTGCCACTGCTTCCCGGGATTCCACGGCATGGACTGCTCCAAAGGTATTAGCTTATTACTGATACATTCATCCTGTCAGAGATTCTGCCCGTTTCTTGCTGTCTAATTACGCAAGTAGGCCCATTTCAGCTCAGTGAGAACGGCACAAACTAGAGTGGATTAAGAGAAGTAAGATGGTGTGTGGCCTTAGGTGGAGTCGAGATGAGATGACTGATGATGAATGGCAGCTCCCCTAGCTTACGGCTTCTCGGCTTTGTGCTCACCTGGGATAGACAGCTTTGATGAATAGTTTGGTTACCTCTGCCTGTAATTACTCTTCATGTCATCAGCACCTTAACCACTCAATTCACCCTTCTGTGAGGCAGAAGTATTTTAATTTATAGAGCACTTTCCTAAACAGGTGCCTTAGAGAGAAAAATGCACCATACAATAAGTAAACAGATTGCACATAAAAGTGTATAAGTATAAACATCTTAAGACCCATGTAAAATATAAAAATAAAATTAAACAGAATACAGTAAATGCAGTGTTGAAAAATTGCCAAAATGTAAAAGTGGGTTTTAAAACCAACTTCTGAAAAGTTCTACAGATTTGCAAAGTTTTATGTCTAAAGGCAGTGAGTTTAAAAGTGTGGGTCACGTTTAAAAATCTGTGTACCCTCTCTATATCCATCACGAATGGGTAACTGAATAACGAAAAAGCGAAAAGCATTTTCAATTTTTCACTTCAAAATACAAAAGTGGAATAAGGAAAAACGTCCTTTCTGCTTATATTTATCCATATACACACCCAGTCAAAGATTTTTTACTTTTTTCTTTGCATGACAAAATCGCCAGTTTGACATATAAATTAAAAATTTCGGGTGCCCCCAAACTTTTGACTGGCAGTGTAGATACCCGACAAAATAAGCTGGTTTCTCTTTTTTTAACTGAATTCAAACTTTTGAATGAGGAAAGTAGAATTGTGCAGTTAACGTGCTCATCTTCCTTTTTCCGTCTTGGTGTCAAAACAGACGTGGATATGGTTTGGACCTTTCACAGTAAACGTTCCATTGTGTCAGCTGTCGTTTGACAGCTTGACAGAGCATAATTTGTGGTCAGATGATCGTCACTCAGCGTAATCCACTTGGATTCCTGGAGAAGAGTAAATTTGTCCATCGTCCAGATACTGTACATGCTAAATACTAGTCTGCTCTTGATCTGCTGGTCCACCAGCACATAAGCAACATTAGCTACTGTACTTTTCGGACCATAAGGCGCACTTAAAATAGTTTAATTTTCTCAAAAATCGACAGTGCGCCTTAAAATGTGGTGCGCCTTATGTATGGATTCATTCTGGTTGTGCTTAATGGCCTCGAATCGATTTGATGTGGTACATGGCACTAAAAAAATCTGTCAAAATGTTTTAGTACGACTTTGGTAAGTTACGAAGCTGCACCGCTTGTAGGAGTATTACGATAATCAGGAGCCTCGTGGAGTGATACGTACTGTGCTCCGGCTTCAACATAATATTAGATGACGACCTGCGCCAAGAAGACCAAACAGAGGCAGAGAGCTAATTCAGAGCTTTCCATCATTCTGGGAGGATTAACCAAAGAATTCCAACCGCTAGATATTGGTGTCAACAGGTCGTTCAAAGTTAAATTGCGAGCTGCGTGGGAGCATTGGACAGAAGGCAAACACACATTCACCAAGACAGGGAGGCAATGCCGGGCGAGTTACACCACTGTCTGCCAATGGATCGTGGAGGTATCAGTCTTAAGTGTTGTACGAGCTTTCATGAAGGCCGCAATCACCACTGAACAGCTACGTAACAGCAACGAGACTGACTTGGATAATGACGAGACAGATCCGGACTTGATGCTGAAATCGCCCAACTGTTAAACTCAGATACCGAAGATGAAGAATTTGATGGATTTGTGGGAGAGGAATGAACTGAAAAAGTGAGTGTATTGTTCTGTATTTTATATGTGACAACTGAACAATGTTGAGAGTTACTGTGAATAAGTTGAATAGAGTTTGACTTATCTGACTTTTGCGTCGCTTAATGCACCTTATAATCCGGTGTGCCTCATGTATGGAAAAAAATCATAAATAGATCATTTATTGATGTTGCGCCTCATAATCCGGTGCACCTTATGGTCCGAAAAATACGGTACTCTAATCCTTCAGAATAAAAGTATTATGCCACGTTGAGGGGAATATATATATATATGATACCAAGATCAGCAAATATGCTAATGAGCTGATTGCAACATCCAGTGTGGGTCCTTAGGCAAGACCCTTTGCGCTATAGCCTACCTCATACAATGATGAGAGAGAAACAAAT
>JAQQAE010007100.1:0-16120 GCA_029823295.1 Pseudamia nigra
CTAAAACTAACATTGTTGGTTTGTTAGTTACACTGCTGAAACACTGCTGTTTGATAGCTGTTACAATGTAAACGTATATGTTTACTCGTAACAGCTATCAAACAGCAGTGTTTCACTGTATTTTATGGGGCTTTAATATAAGAAATAAGCAAAATATTCACCTAAATGAAGTCAGACGTAGACTCAAGTTGGCTTTTGCCATGGGTTCGGGTTACCGCCTTGTGATAATGGCGGATCACGTCCTTGCAAAATCCCTCGGGAGACCCCGCATGACCAAGAAGGCTCAAACGTGCATGTGTGCACAGGCACAGTAATGACATTTTAGCTCAACTAATGTGAAACAACAACTTGTTCATTTTGCCAACACAAAATATTAAGTGAGACCAACTTTTGACCCTAAACACATTCAACTTAGTTGCTACAAGTTATGTAGTACAGTTTGCACGGTAACTTAGAATTTATTGTTCTACTAAGTGAATAATTACAGTTAGCACAGCAACTTCAAGTTGGATTTTTTTACAGTGTCGATTTTCCAAATTTTTGGTTATTACCACTAAATCAATTAATAAAAGTGAACAAATATATTTCCCATGACAAAAAAATGTATGTTTTTCATTTTTTGTTCGCTTTCTACTTTCATTCTTAATCATTTTTGTTCATTTGTGTTTATGATGAGATGAGCCGAGACAAAGTGAGAGGAGAGGAGAGTGCGCTACACACCGACCTCCTACTGCCTCGGTCGTAGCCACGAGGTTGTTGAGTTAAGACGTGAAAGTCACTCTCTATTGTGTTTCATATTTGTGCCTTTTTTTCACCTGAACTAGTGCTTCGTTTTGTGTTTTTTCATCATGGGACCTAAGAAAGAAAGTAAGGATGCTAGTGGTGAGAAGAAAACCCATAATATGATGTCGATGCTACAACAACAGCAGAGATTAAGGAGATGTTGTGGCACTATGAACTGTTCCAGGGATTCATAAAAAAAAAACACCCCAAGAAAGTGGACAATGGTCATGTATTAGACAAAGTGAATGACATTTGCGTCACCCATTTTCATATCATTTTAAGAAGTAGGCAGAGGCAAACCTCTTTGGATTGTTATTTTAGCAAAAGATCATTGCCTACTGAAAGTGATGATGCTGCTGATGAAAGTGTGGCGAAACAGGCCAAAACCAGTGGAAAAAACATCAGAAAAGAAAAAAAGAAAATGTAAAAAAACATACAATAGAAAAATAAACAAATAGTGTTTGTCATAAGCCAAGGTAAGAATACATTCCAAATCATTTTTAGAACTAATTTCATGCATTACGTTTCAGATACTTAACATAACTTCCTTTTCAAATAATAATAATGAATAAATGTGCAGGTAGGGGTGTGTAATATATACTTTATATTGGAGTTTGTCCTGGGTCCAGAACGGATTAATTGGTTTTACATGTAGTCCTACAGAAAAAGTCAATTCGGATAACGAATCATTTGGATACTGAACGTGACACCGGAACGGATTAAATTTGTTTTCCGAGACCCCACTGTATTTCAGTTAAAGAACAGTAGAAGAATAACACACTGGGCTTTTATCTGCATAGAATTTCTTAATAAAAATTGAGATATTGCATAACTAAATTACATGAATGAAACAGTAAGAGCAGTGTTCAGCAAATGCCATGTATAAAATACAAATAGCTGTTGGGTTCAGACCGTATATTAAAAGCACTGCACAGTTATCAATTTTCTCACAGTATAACAACTTTCTTATAAATCTTGTGACTATGTAATATGAGTTTTAGTAGATCATATTTTTTTCTCTCACCTGGCCCTTGTGTTCAGTTTCAGTTTTTGGACACTGAATATTTCTATGTCCCACTGGCAAAGTTTAACACTTGTGGATCCATATTTTTGTCATGTATAGTGCAGCCTTTACATCCCCTCAGACTCTGCAGAAGTACCATTTTACATATTGAAATCAAAGATTACAGTGAATGAATAGAATAAAATACTTTAATGTTAACATAAAATAGTGACCTATACAAACCTATGCATGGTGGGTGACTTGGGGGTGTGGCTCCAGTCATCCATGCTCTTCATTCCACTCATCTGTTGCAGCTTGGAGCTGAGCTCATTGATGATACTAGCCTTTACACCTGAAAGAGGTGAGTGCAGCCTCCGACCCTCCAAAGCCATACTCCCTCTCTGGATTCTTCCCATGCCATGTTCATGTTCCTCAATGTCAACCCAACTCACCTGCCGGGTCTCAATTGGTCTCTCTAAGCATGCAGCCAGTGCGGAGCTAAATCCATCTTCCATTTTGTTTCGGCTATGCCTGTTTTTCCTTTCGTCTGTGACAACTCCATCTAACCTGGCATCTTCAGGGTTGCTTTGTCTCTGCAGCTGCAGGAGAGTTGGATTGGTGCTGCTCTGCCTACGTAGTGCTACAGGACCCCTCCCTCCTCCCTCCTTGTTATGAGTCATCTTTGGAAACACAGGGTTTGCCATTTTGGCGCTGTGCACCTCAAATGTTTGCCCACCTGAGTAGGTTGTGGAAAGATCCTGATGCTCACCTCCTTTCTCTACTTCTCCTTCTCCAGCCCCTCCCCTCTCTCCTCTCAGCCCACTCAAGCCCAGCATTTCTAAATGATGGTCGCTGCTGCTGTGACTGTCCAGCTCCTCAATCCCAGAATCTACCACAGTATCTTGCCACTCTCCACTCTTGGGTGTAATAGTCTGTTGATGAGTGTTGTCAGCAGCTCGTCCCCCGATGTTTAGGCCAGCTTTGGGTCCTGCTATGGTCACACTGTAGTCAGAGGATGCCGGTGAAGTTGTAGTAGTAGTGGCTGCTGCAGTGGCTGTCATGGTTGTGGTAGCATATGTCATGGTGGTGGTTAGGGCAGCTGTTCCTCTGTCTTGAGTAAGAGAGTGACGGCTTACAGGTGGATCATTAGAACTACTGTAAAAGGGGTGAGATGACATGGGTTGTGGCCTGTGTAGCGGCACAGAGGGCAGAGCAGCAGTAGAGGTGGTGGCAGAAGTGGAGGATGTCTGGAATATTTGTGGAGACGCGTACGATGGTGAAAACGCTGACTGTGTAAGTGTGGCGACCTCACTGTCATACGATGTTAGACTGGATGCTGCAGAGTCTCCACCCTGTGAAGACTGGGGAGCATTTGAGGTTTTAGGAGATGGAAGAGGGGGTGGAGCAGCTGGTGCAGCAGCTGAGTGTTGACTTGGGTGCTGATGCTGCTGGGGGAACTCCTGTACTCTCTCATTCTTGCCATTAGCAAACTGCAAAGGCGGCGGTAATGGATCTGCAAAAACAAACTCATCCTCTACATCTATTGATGGAGCAGGCGGAGGGAGAACCATAAGACCTAAACCTCCACTTGACCCTGTTCTTGAATCACCTACAGCGTCATGTGTCTGTGTTGGTGCAGTAGGGACAGTATACTGAGGGATGTAACTGGTGTTGGGGGCACTTTCCATCTGCAGAAATGAAGGTCTGCGTGGTGCAGGCTGAGATGGTGGTGGAGGTGGCTGTACTGGTGGAACAGGCCTGCTGTCATATACTTCTTTTTCTCTAGGGCTTTGTGGGTAATATTGAGGCGAGTACTGACTGGTCCTGTCTTCTGAGAAGCGAACTCTGAGCCCTTCCCTGGGTCCTCCTTCTTTCTCTCTCTCTATTCTCTCACCACCTCCTCCCAAACGTAATATCCTCGGGGACTGTGGTCGACTGAGAGACGCAGGTGAGGTGGTGGTGGTTGGGGAGCTTAGGTGGAGGGAGACTGGAGAGGTGTATGCTGATTGAGTAGGGGTTGCAAAAAGTGAAGGTGTTGGGGTCTGAACAGGTGTTGGAAATGCTCCTACTGTTGACAACTGCCGACCGAAGTGTCTCTCCTCACGACGTGTCCTACGGTCATCCTTCAGAGCTCTCTCTCTTGCAGCCAAGGCTAGGCCAAGTGGAGATGAGGGGTCTAACACTTTCCCTGTGAGTGGGTGGATGAACGTAGTTGCAGGCTGGGCACCATAAATTGAGGGAGCAGACTTGGGCTGTCCATCCTGAGAGAGGACAGGAGAGGAGTACTCGGGCAGACCAAAGGCTGGGGGCATGCTGCTGGAATAGTTGATGTAGCTGTCTCCAGAAAACATGCCTTCATCTATAGACTTGGAAGGTCGTAGACGTGGGGTAGGTAGTTCCATTTGAGAGCCCTGTAAAGGCTGAATTCTGGTTCCTAATGCTCCTCCAATTTCTCCTACTCCTCCTCCTGCTTCTCCTTGGATATCCTCCTCAGACGAGAGGAAGAAAGAAGCACTCTTTCTTCTCATCTCTCGGAAACGTTCCCTTTCCCTGCGTGCCCCACCTCCTCCTCCTCCTACTCCAAAAGCAAATGTTGAAGTGTAGTCCATGTTTTCTACATTTTGCTGTGATGAAACAGAAGGTGCAACAGTTGAAGAAGGTAAAGTAGCGGAAATTGGAGGCTGAGATGGTGAGTGGGTGAGTGGTGAAGGTAGACTGGCATCTGTCGTTACATCTCCAGGGGTGTCGTCTGCATCCTGTGAAGGTTCAGCCTCCATGCTGCTGCCCTGGCTGCTTCGTCCACTGCTGCTAGTAGAAGGTGCTTTGACAATGATAGTGGGGATGGGGATAGAGCTCTTCTCCTTTGCTCCTCCTCCTTTTCCTCTGTGTTGTCGACCCCCATCCTCCACATTTGATTGCTTCATCAGAGCGCCCCGACCACCCCTCCTTGCTCCCCCTCTACTGGTCCCTCCTGTCTGCTCCCGACTGCCTACATGTGGGTGATGCTGCGGGACTTGTTGGGTTTTAGGCTTTGCACTTGTCGGTGGCGTGGCACTGCTGTAGCCTCTCCTTAACCCTCCCATTTTGCCACCACCTCTCCTTGGTACGTCTGACTCTCTGACACCCATTGCATCCGATTGTCTTCGAAGGGTGGGCACCATGACTGGCTGGTTCATCCCAGCAGGTCCACCTCTATCCCAACCTGCCTGGGCAGGATGCCCTGGCTGGGAGTGCAGTTGGTAGTGGGCTTGGGATACAGGAGGTATGGGCATAGCATGGCCTCTCCCAGTGTGAGGCCCTGCTGATAATGGTGGTTCTGGGGCGGATGTGTTTGGAGGTGGGGGGATTTCTTCTGGTCCTGGTACAGAAAGACTTCGGGCCAGTTTCACGGCAGGTGGGTGCAGGTACTGCCTCTCTTCCTCTGTTACACCTGGTGAATGGACACAAGCAGTTATAATAATACACTAAAACAAATTTTAAACTCAACTGAGCAGGCTAATAGTATTTATTTATTTATTAAAAAAAAAAAAACATGACACTTACCAATAGATTTCTGCCGCATCATGACTGCATGTTGGGGCCCATGTCCTGGTTGAAAATGAGCTTGGTTGTAGCTGAAACCAAGTCCAGGCTGCACCAGACTCATTGGTGGTTGCTGCTCATAAGTTGCCTGAAAATACATGAGAAAGCCAGAATTTTAAAAGAGTAGAAAAGAGGAAAGAGGTAACAGTCACCCACATGTATTTCACCAGCAGTTTTCAGCGGTATTGTTAATTTAACATAAACTTAAAAACAAAGTCTATGACCATATTAATTTATTTGGATGACTTGAAGGGTGCTTTGTTTTACATTAGGTACAGGTTAATAAAGCCATTGAGAGAGATTTGATGAAGTAAATATTTTTTTAACATGGTAACTAGGAGCATTATGTAACCTATTACATTTCAAAGGAATCTTCCAGCACTGATTATAAGGCAGGACAAATGTATCAGTATTAGTGCATCAGGCAACGTAGCACAGATGAATGGACACAACCTGACTCACACGTAATAAGTGTTCCGGTGTGGGTGGTTCATTGTCAATCATTTTCTATGAAGAGCAGTGAGGGCAGCAGCTAAAAAAAATCTGAAGTTCATGCTGCTTTATAGATCAGACTATTCCTTTGGCAAGCATTAGTCATGTCCATGACTAAATCTAAGCTACATCTTAATGTATCAGGAACGCTCTGTTTTAAATGTTACTCTGACATTGCGAGTCTGGGAGAAAGTCCCACAGCTGTTCATTATTTGTCAATTTTAATACTTTGCAATTAACAGGAAATTGGGTCTAAGGAGCCAGCACAACCACAAGGTATTTGAATAACTATGACTAAGACCATTCCCTGCCAATTCCTAGTTGTACCTCATTGGAAGTATTGGGGACAATGCTCTTGCTCCGGTCCCTTTTACCCCCATGACCTCTCTGACCCTGGTTGTCAGATGTAATGGTATGTTGAGCAGCAGCCAAGATTTCATCCAGTTTATCTAAAAGAAAGACAGAGCAGGGACAGAGTCAAAGATGTGAACAACACAGGGGGCATAAAATAATAGCTGGAACACGAAGAGGGAGATTTCAGTACGTCCCCGCAAGGTTTAAAAGCATGCTTTTACAGTTTGACAAGAATAGTGAGTGTGATTTCTTACTTAGTGCCATCTGATAGACTGTCCTCTTCTTATCAGGACCCTGAGAGGACTCGTTTTCTGCAAAAAGAGGAGATATTAGAGCATCACACAGCATGGTTTTTAATTAAAGCTCAGGGGCTGATGGAGGGGTAATGATAAAGGCTGATATTCACCTGCTTTCTTTTTCCATGGAGAGGTGGCTGATGCATGCATAATTCGGGAAACAGAAATTAGCCATGACTAAAAATGCCGTGTAGCCATGTATATAAAGCAGATGAAAGGACGAAATACATACTCGGACACATGTGATGGTGTGAATGCTGATGAGATGAGAGGGGATGGTGATAACGATAAAAAAAACAATGATTGCACACAATTCACCATTTCCCCACCTTTGTCCACTGCACGCAGCACATGTGGGTTTGAGGAAACAAAGAAACAGCATTTTGTGACTAATGACACCAGAAAAGCAACAATTTCACAACACACAACTGCTTTAATATCTTTAAACTGCCGTCAGGCTGGGCAATTTGATAAATAAATCTCAGTTCTCATTACTGTGTAGAAGGATTTGTGATTTTGAAACATGAACTCAAGACAAAATATGATCCAGAACAGTTTTCCTCATCAAAACAAAATTGAGATTCAGAAGAGCTGTACAGTATGAATCCCCAGGGAGACATTCATGTCAATATTTTGACAAAAGAAGGCAAAGAAAAAAAGAAATGAAAACACATAATCATTGAATTAACAGAATAGTGTAGAATAGAGTAGTCTGCATTCAGCTGAGAGGCCACTGTCATCTGCCATTCACTAATTCTAGATTGACTTTAGGCCAAATACACCAATCAACCATAACATTATGACCCTGACAGGTGAAGCAGTGATAATGTCAGTTATTTTATTAAAATGGCATCTTTGAGTGGGTAGGATAGATAAGGCTGCAAGTGAGCATTTAGTCCTTGAAGTCGATGAGTTTGAAACAACAAAATCGAGCAGTGTATGGATGCAAGCAATCTAGACAAAAAACAAATTGTGATGTCAAAGCAACTGGGTCAAAGCCTTTCTAAAACTGTGGGTCCTTTTCAATGGTCCTTGTCCTTCAGTGGAGAGAACCTCATGAGGAAGGAAGGACAACTGGATCTCAGTCCTGTAGAGGATCTAAGGCAGGGGTCGGCAACCTTTACAATCTAAAGAGCTATTTTGGAGAGAAAGAAAAAGCTGGCAACATGTTAACATGTTTCTTAATTTATGATTTTTTGTGCATTTGGTTTATTAATCTGTATAGTCATGAGGTTTCGGCCTCGAATTGTGAAGCGCCTAGAGATAATCGGCGATTATGATTGGCGCTATACAAATAAAGATTGATTGATTAATTTGTTCACGTTGCTGATTTTTTCAATTTTTGTACATTTCCTTGATTATTTTCATTGTTTTAATTCAATTTATTCAATATATTTCCCATATTTGCTATCTTTTGTTCATTTTGCAGATTTAGTAAATTTTTTTGTACATATTTTAAATATTTTACTAATTTCTGTGAATTTTTGTGCACTTTTTCATTCATTAGTTTTAATTTTGTTCATTTTCTTGTTTTTATTGATTTACTTGATGATATTTGGTTCATTTTGAGGATTATTTTCTTCACTGTGTTATTTTTAAAAATCCATTTTCATCCATTTTGTGAAAATTATTTGTGATTAGTTTGCTTAAGTATGTCTTAATCTTGTGAGATTTTTCATGATTTTGATTATTTTTTGTTGATTTTCCTGTTTTTTTTTTCCATTTTTGATCATTCAATTTATTGCATTGTTATATCTTGTAAATTTTCTTAATTGTTTTTTAGATTCTTTGCATCAGCTTTGTATTAATTTTTGTTCATTATTAACTTAATTTTTTTATTCTTTTGTTTACTCAGTGCTTATTTTGCTCATTTGGATTTATAATAATGTATTATTTCCATCAATGGACAAAGTTAAAGGAGCAACAGTAGAGGGACTAAAAAACACATGGCCCTGGATTCCAGACCCCTGATCTACAGGAACAAAACAGTACAACTATATAATGTTGTGTCGGTTCCTCCTTGTGATGCCACAACAGCTCTAAGCTCAGGCATGAGCAATATGAACAAACCAAAAAAGAGTGTTAATCTATTTGTCAGTTAATCCGATTACTCTGATATATTTCCAATCCCTAATTTATACATATTGCCCTATATATTTCTTGTTCATAGATTGATACAAATGAATTAAAAGGAGTTTTCCCAATTAAATGTCAAAATGACCCACTGTCAAAATAAAGCTGCATCCATACTCAAGCCCCCTTTCCACTTCCAGCTCATCACAGTTTGCCTCAGCTCAGCTTTTTTAAGTTTCCGCCGCATGGGACCAGGTACCGAGTGGGAATATGGGAGATTATTATGGCCCCTGCTTTACTGTAGCTCAAAGCGAACCAAGGCAATACCATAAACATAAGATAAAATCATGCAGATCATTGATCAATGGATCTGGAATTCTCACTGTGTCAGTACATACAGTATGTACGTCACCACATTGCACCACAGGACACAGGGTCAAGCCAACACAACGTTACAGAAACTGTCACACAAAGTTTGCAAATAGGCTCCACCTTGATAAATCCACTACAGATTTTAAGTCAACATGATTATATTTTCACCTGGAAAAGTCTTAAAACTGTTTTCTTTCAAAGGTTATAACTTCTCATTGTCAGTGTCCTTGACCACCTTAGCTGCAGTTATGGTCAAGTTACGACACCATACACTAACAGTAAAACGTTTGGATACACATTCTCCTTCAGTGCTTGTTCTTTTTTAAAATTATTATTTTAAACATTATACATTAGTACTGAAGATAAAACAGTGAAAGAACATGTATGGACACATGTAGTACACAAAATCAAACAGCTAAACAACCCGGAACATCAGGTTCATGAGGGAGCCAAATGAAACACTTTTCTGTCAAGATTTTATTTGTGCCATTTCTTGCCTTCTTCAAATCCTTTAGACCATCAGTTGTCAGAGCCAATAGCCCTACTAGTGCTGCTACAACTACTGTACAAATCCATATTATGGGAATAAACACTCAGTTTAGTAAAGAGCAAAGGCAGTCAATTATTACTTTAAGAAATGAAGGTCAGTCAATCTGAAAAATCTCAAGAACTTTGAATGTGCAGTCACCAGTGATGGGAATAATGGCGCTAAAATAAAAAGTGTTACTAACAGTGTTATTTTTTTCATTTACAGGAAATATAGCTAATTACTCATTCCATTTTTTTAGACCCTTTGTCTCCATCTTAAGCTCACTGAAGCTGTTTTCATCAGACCGGGCTCTCAGCCACAGGAGCTGCAAAGATTGATTAAGAAGCTGAACAAGAAAGAGCAAAATTTCATGGTAAGCCAATCAGAGGCAGAGTTGGGCGGGTGTTCATGCACAAACACATACACAGTTGCCCACACAAACTCCACAGAGACACACGCAGCAACGACCAGCCCAGAAAATTCAAAGGTAGCGCTTTCAAACAGAAGCACAGTCATTTTCCCGAGCGGACTGAACTAAACAGACTAATAGACACGTACAGTACTGTATGTATGTTGTTGAGAATATGCTGCCATAGTTACTTTCCCTAGTGATTAGTTACTTTTTTACTGCTGTATATCTGTCACTAACTCAGTTACTTTTTTGGAGACGTAACTCATAACCATAACCCATCCATCCATCCATTATCTTCCACTTATCCTGGTCAGGGTCACGGGGGCAGCAGCCTAAGCAGAGAAGCCCAGACTCCCCTCTCCCCAGCCCCCTCCTCCAGCTCCTCTGGGGGGTCCCCCACGTGGCAGCCACCAAATGCAGTTATTAAAATGATCAAACATTGTGGTGAAACTGGTTGCCCTGAGGACCGTCCCTGGTGTTTGAGTCTGGCAATTCTAATAAGCTTCTCTGCAGCAGAGGTAGCGCATGGTCTTCCTGTCCTTGGACGGTCCTCCTCAGAGCCAGTTTCATCATAGCATTTGATGATTTTGGCGACTGAATTTTGGGACACATTCAAAGTTCTGGAGATTCTTCAGATTTTGATTGACCCTCATTTCTTAAATAATCATGGACTGTCTTTTCTCTTAAAGACCTAGGTAGAAGATTTTTTTTGGCTGCCTGACTGCTCCAGCATCAGTTGAATAATTAATGTACCAGAATTATCATTTGCAGTTTGGGAAAAGAAGAACTTGCTGATAATTTTGTAAATATATAACAGCAAGTTTGAAAACTTTTTGATTGCACTGTGGGTGGTAATTTAGGTCTTTGAATGTTTTTGTCACAGTATAGTAGATTTGTACAGTAGTTGTAAAAGCACTAAAATGGCTATTGACTCTGAACCCAACCTTGCTCTGTACAAGACAACTGATTCTTTAAAGCACAGTAAGAATTCCATACATGTCCTTTTGTAGTTTGGATTTCTTCTGTGTTAATGTACAATGTTGGAAATAATACAAATAAAGAAAAATCATTAAAGGAGGAGGTATGTGTAAAGTTTTGGCTGGGAATGGATGTTTATGTTGTGTTATCATGTGGTGGACCTTTACTGATGGGCGTAGTAGTTTTGTATAATCATCCTGCAAGAAAGAAGCGTCATTGTCATTCTGATCCATCTGGTGCAAAAAAACAACAACAACTGGAATGTCAACTGTAATTTATTACTTGCTCCTTTCAGACCTGTTTGCATTCAGCCCTTTGTCCCCTCCACCATCTTACCCATGTCTTCCAGTTCTGATGTCATCGACTTGGAGCGCAGGGCAATAGCAGGAGGAGTCAGTCTTTTCGTCTGCTGCGGGGCTGCCAAGGGAAGCCAGCCAAATGCAGACTTAATGTTTAGTACTCTCATATAAACATGCAGTCACCAATGACAACCACACTGCAACAGGCTTTTAGGATGAAGTAAACATGCAATCAGCTTTTATCGTCACATTGTAAACATCGGAAATGACATATGAGGAAAAATTGACTTACCTCTCTTCCGTGCTGTGTCTTCCAGCTCAGGGTTTCGAGCGACCATGACGACTTTCACCATGAGGCTGTTGCCCCCTTGGCGGATCATATTGACCACCTGCCGATGGCCAACCTTTACCACATTCTGTCCATTCACCTGACAAAGACAAAATGAAGAATGAGCAGAACTTACACACAGGTGCTTTTTTTTAAATTTACATTAATTCTTTATTTATTTTACAAATTCAGTTAACCATGAAAGACTGATCAGGTGTGGTTCCATGCTTTGCTTTTATGCAGATGTTGAACTTGCTGATAGAGAAACTGAGTAGAAATACCCAAGATTCAGAAAATTCTTAATCTTTATGTGTATTCGTAAAAGGGCAGAGCAAAGAGAATTATGTATATGCATGTATGAACTAAATCCACACTTTAATACGAGAACAAACACGAATACCACATCAGATAGGAAACATTTGCAGCAGGGGTAGAAAGAAATCTTAGATAAAGCTTTTAAGAAATCTTTCTGAGCCAAAATTTTAATACAGACATACAGTTGAGGTCAAAACCATTAGCTGCCCTATAGAAATGTCCTTTTCCAAATGGTTCCTATGCTTCTTGCTCCAGTTCTGGATACTTGGAAACACTGAAGCCCTGAAGGGCCCTTAAACCTGCCAAATTTCCCAGTTGAAAAGAACAGTTCTGATGCCACTGATGTGTCGATATGATGTTTTAATGTGTTATTTTCTGTTCAAACAACAACATAAATGAACTGACCATGGCTCAAAATTATTAGCCCCCCTATGACAATGGTTCCCAGGCTCTCAGTCCAGTCCTGGATACTTTGGAAACAATGAAGCCCCATGATATGACGTTTGATCCTCATGGAACTAAAATGTAGTAGTTGAAAATGGTTATGTGCCTACAGGTGTCAGTTTAGTGAAATACAGTCTTACTTATGCTTTAGTTACTATTTGATAGTGAATACAAATAAAGCTATAAATCAACCATGCAATTTGTGTTATATTTTTTGGATTACCGGTATAGTGGTTTATACAAGGCCAAATAACTATATACTTTTCATGTGAATAGTTATACTGCCTTACAAAGGCACAGTGCAGTAACTCATCAAACAGTGAAACAGAAATAAAAACTTGAAAGTTTTGCTTTTGGTTGTTTTTGTTTTTTTTATTTACCTGATTATTTTCTTTATTTTTTCTTATTTTTTGTTCCTTTCATCGCAATGTCTGGATTGTTTTGGTCATTTTGTTTATTTTTTGTTCTTTTTTGGTTTATTTTTGCTCCTTCTCCTTCTTTTTGAATTTAATTTGGTTAATTTTGTTGTTTGACTTGTTCATTTTGCTTCTTATGTTGTTCATTTTTCTTCTGACTTCATTCACTTTTTTCTTGATTTTTGTTCTTATTTGTTTCACTCTTCTTCATTTGTAATTGTGTTCATTTATGTCTTCTTTCCACTTTTATTCATTTTCCTTACTACTTTGCTACTTTTGCTTCTTATATTTTTCCTTTTTCCTGATTATGACTTTATAGATTTTGCTTAGCTTTTTGCCTTAATTTTGTAATACCTATAAATTTAATGCCACCTAACTACCATTTTGCCTTTGTAGGGTAGTGTAATAGTCACCATGGATGAAATAGTTATCTTCAGTTCACACACTTAGGCCATTACTCAAATGGTGATAGTTTCTGCTGTGCTTGAAAAAAAGGTCAGTCCTTCTCAGGGTTAATTTTACTGACCCTGATAGTTTTTTTCTTTTCTTGAAATAAACATGCTTTAAATGCCCTGTTAAAAATTTGTACTCTTTTAAACAGCAATTGAGACAAATACCTGGAAAAACAAAATGTTAATAGGAGGCAAATAATTCTGACCTAACTGCATACCTTTAGTCAATTTTGACCTAATCTGACAGGTATAAAAACACCTTAATTTACATCTTCATATGAAATATGATGAATTTTCCTGGAGAAATTAAATGAAAAATTGTCAGATTTTTCTTGCTATTCTTGGTTTTAATTAAAATCTTTATGGGTATTATGGTTTCACGTAAAATAAGACATGACATTGTTCAATAGTCATTTTTTCCTCCATCAATGGCTGGTGTAACACCTCGGCTCTCTTAAACATTAAGGATTAATCACTTGTTTATTGTTGTTAAAGAGGATATTTAAACTCACTAAATAGATGTGTGGTTCAAATTTTGGTATAAACACTTCAAAATTGACCCAGACAACAGTGTGGAGGTGTAGAAAACACTGGCTAAGTGTTATGATGATGATGATGATGATGATGGTGATGATGAATTCAGAATGTTAGTGGATCGACGTGTGCATAAATTCACATTTTCTACGCTAAATCGAGCCGTAACAATGTACACGGAACTATAACAATACATTGCATAATCATAAAATGTCAAACGTAATCAACAGATTACATTAAAAACACAACTATCATTCTCCACAAGTGGATGAGAAGTGTACACGAAGATGGACAAAAATAATAAAAATGATCAATAATATGGACAGAGTTGAACAAAATACGAACAAAATAGTCAAGAACATGAACAAAAATGAGCCTAATGCTAAGAAAAGGGACATAAATTTACAAAACTGAGGAAAACTTTCAGAGCAGTAACAAAAATGAACAAAATATTTAAGAAAATGAAAAAAATAAACAACAAAAATGGATAAAAATGAACAAGATGAACAAAATTTTAAAAATTAATTAAAAAATAACTAAGAAAGTGACTACAATAAGCAACAGAATTGAAAAAATAAATCACACTAATAAAATGGATGGAGCTAAATAAAATAGGAACAAAATAATCAAGAACAACAATTAATGTTGACAGTAATAAGAAAATGAACAAAACTGAACAAAACTTTCAATAGAATTAAAAAAATTAACAGAATAATTAAGAAAATAATCATAATAATCAACAAAATGGACAGAGTTGAGCAATATATTAACAAAATAATCACAAACATGAATGAAAGTTAACACAGTACAGAGAAAATGAAAGAGAATTAACAAAATTGAACAAAATAATTTAGAAAAAACATAAATTAACATAATAATCCATAAAAATGTACAAAATAAAAAGCAAATGAGCAGGAATCAACATTTTCAAAAAGCAGTCATAGTATGATTAAGAAAATGCCCAAAAAAATCAACCAAATGGACAGAGTTGAACAAAATAGGAACAAAGTGATCAAGAACGTGAACAAAAATTAAGATAGTGATAAAAAAATGAACAAAAATTGACAAAATTGAACAAAGTAATTTAGAAAATAAGCAACAAAATGCATAAAACATACACAAAATAATCAAGAAAGTGAGCAAAATTAACTGACAATTAACAGTGCAATCAAGAAAATCAACATAAACAAAATAATAAAAAAATCAACCAAAATGAACAGCAATGTCATTATTTAAGTAGTCCTCCAACCTCAGAAATGTACACCTACATGTGATGTGTCATTTTCAGCATGATCTTGTTTTGAAGAAACAGTTTCACATCTTTGCCACTGCTCTGGACGGAAACCAGTAAATCCAGCAGCGACTACTGCACATCACAGTTACAAAAGCAGCCGCAGAAGTGACTCATATCAGGTTGAATACCAATTAGGAGCATGTGTCACATTTAATAGAGGTTCAACAATCACCATTTTAAGACGTGATGAGTTTTCAAGGAACATTAAGCGACTTTTAAAAAGGTACAAAGAAACCAGAAAGCTGTTCTTGTGTGGTATTGATGAGGAGCAGTAATCACATGCATTCAATACCAGTAAATCATATTTAACAGAAAATAATGGTACTCATATTCAACCTTGTCCTGAATGATTAGCGCAAAGCGGTTTAAAATCTCTTGCAAAAAATACATCACAAAATTATCACAGTGGTTTTTCCCGCAAAGTCATAAATGCTCACACACTCACACAGAATAATGTATATTAAAGGTCCCATATTATATCTGTCAGTTATATGTGTGAGTTGAATACGTCTGTGAGGGTGTTGATGAAATCATGTTGCTTTGGTTTTGTTTTTGATTTTTATCTCCACCAAAAGTTTATGTCTTCAGAGCTTTGGGTGCCGTCGGGCAGAAAGGTGCTACCATATCACTGGAAAACCATTTACATTTAGATTCATATTGGTTTGTTTGTCTGTCTGTTTGTTTGTTGGCAGGATTATGCAAAAATGCTGCACAGATTTTGATGAAATTCACCAGAGGTGGCCCTTTTGGAGGTGAACAGGATCACTTTTTTAAAAATCACCATTTTTAACACTGAGCCTCATTATATGACCGTGAAATCAGATAACTAGGATTACCGGTAATCAGACAAATGTAATAATTAGATCTGATGCATTTAAATGCACTTTAGAAATGCAACAATTGAAACACCCTGGTTTACATGTTTCAGTCCATTATCAGATTCAGACTTCATGTTTCAAAACATTCGGTCATGTCTTGTTGAATATGGTGACGCCTATTGTCTTAGTGTTCACTGTCCTAATGTGGGAGCTAATAAGTCTGCAAAACAGGCTACACCAGGGGTCGGCAACCTTTGCGAGCAAAAGAACCATTTTAGCGCCTCTCCCACTAAATATAATTTGCCTGGAGCCGCAAAACATACTTGAACTTTAAACGATAATATCA
>JAQQAE010007101.1:0-16120 GCA_029823295.1 Pseudamia nigra
AGGATGCTGAGGTTGGAACTGCCAGGCAGAAGGTCTAGAGGAAGACCAAAGAGGAGATTTATGGATGTGGTGAAAGAAGACATGAAGGTAGTTGGTGTGAGAGAAGAAGATGCGTGAGAGATGGAGGCAGATGATTGGCTGTGGCGACCCCTGAAGGGAACAGCCCAAAGGAAAAGAAGCACAGTGTATGTATGAGGTTAAGATCTCAGTCAAGTTAAAAAATGGGTACTTGAGATGAAGGTCAAAGTTTAAATGATCCGATTTTCTTGTTAGCATAATTGCCCATGCATGAAGAGGCCTCGGGTCACCAAACTTACAACAAAGGTGTAGCTGATGAATATCGCTGGCATCTGCCAGAACTTTTAAGGCATAATCTTACTCAAGTATATATTTTTATGAGTACTTTAACTTCTACTTGAGTCATCATAATTATCAAGTAACAATACTTTTGCTTGAATATTGTTTTTGTGAACTCTGAATGACTAATTAATTAGGGCTAGAGTTAGAAAAAATATAAAAATAAAAAGCATAACGTAGCTCACTTTTGCCAATTACTATGAATACTAGAAAGATATTAATAACGTTAGAGAGCCAACACCAGTATACTGTCTTTGTTATGAATATATATAAGTATGGTATGTATAAAATTAGGTATTCGCTGTGGCGACCCCTGAGGGGAGCAGCCGAAAAGAGAAGAAGAAGAAGATGTATAAAATTAGGGTTTACCACATGCTATTCTTGAAGATCCATTTTAATTTGCAATCGAAGTGAACAAAGCATTCATTTTCTATTTATGTACGTTCAATAAAAAAATTTGTTCACCAAATCACAAATGCAACATATTGTTATTTAAGTTTCCATACATAAATTATACACTAATTTTCAAAAGCACCTACTTATTTTTAACCCAAGTATTAGGTGTGTAGAGCACAGCAAAAGTTATCTGTCTTTGTCAGAGGGGGGAAAAAACAAACCCGAAAACTTTATCTATGACACATCTGTTTTACTACTGCAATCTGTTAGCAAATAAGCAGCTGTTGGAAAAAGGCCCTTGGTACTCATTGCACAGTTTGGAGCAGCATGCAGTTCCCTAGGCCTTTTTGCAGCTGCAACAGATCAATGTTATTGGCTTAAAAACACTTGAATAAGTACAGAAGTAGAGCTGTTGTGCCTTGGAAAAAAAAGGTTGCTTGAAACCCAAGTGTTTTAATCTGTATAAATTTAGAGACCAGGGGCCTCATTTATAACCGTTGTGTACACACAAACGGGGACTGAAAGAGGCGAGCACCATTTTCCACACAAAAAGATGGATCTATAAAAACTATCTTGATGGGACATGTGCACCTGTACACAAATTCTGGCACATGCATACAAACAATCTGCAGACGGAGGAAGCTGGCAATGCAGATGGCGAGGTGGCCAATTACATATACATCCACTTTATCAAAAACAGTCAACCCTGCAGCATTATTTGTGCTCAGATTAATGAGCCACAGCATTTCACAAGCATCTTTCAATCATAAGTGAACAACTGACATGTGCTTATGGGATAATTCTGCTTATTTTGTCAACAACTCATCATTACTCTCCACATCTCTGATAAGCAAAGGTAAGGCCCGTGCTACGTACGTGGTCAGTTATTGAGCACTTCTTTCAAACGCCGTGACACCAATATGCAGCAGACGGCAAGTGTCATGTTTTTAATATGTCATGATACAGTATCTCGAGTCCTTTTACCTTTATTATGGTAAAAGTAACTAGGCTCAGAGAGGAAGTTTTCATCTGCAAATTCAACCTCTTAAACCCTAGAATTGGCAAATTCTAGGGTTTAAAAGCGTTTGCGCAAAACGCTTTTGGTACAACAAAAAGCACAAAACGCTTCACAAATTATGTAAAAATAGAATCATAGTGCACATGAAATTAAACAATATAAACCAAATATCAAAATCCTAAAAAAGAGGCCAGGGCGAAAGAGGTTAAAAATCCAAGACAATATAACATTAGCATTAAACATCATAGTTTTCAGTAATTTCATCCTTGTTGTGCATCACCACTTTCCATATAGTTATTGTGTGTGAACTCCCTGCAGTGAGGCTGACTGCTGTCAGACACACACAAAACACTGGAAACATTACAGCGGCTGCCAGACACACTTGTTTCCCGGAGTATAGAGGCCATTCAGGTTTCCAGCGGTGACAGCTAGATGTGCCCTTGCCCCCCACCAGCAGCAAACATTCTCCCAACGCGGGATGCAATTATTTGCTGCCACCACCTTTAGATCTGTCCACTTTTTAAAAAAATTCCAGATACTGTTCTGTTTGATGAACTCGCCGTATTAACCACAGCAGTAACATGTTACTTTTCTCGATATGCTCTTTTTTGTGACCCCCCGTTGCTGTGGTCACGAAATAGTAGATGCTTTGTAACCTCAACATCACCCGTAAGGACCTCGATTCAGGAAAAGTTCCTTTTCTTGATCTTCCCTGTGTCTGTTCTCTGGTTTCACCATAAACTGAACAGGCTCATTTCTATGCACAAACATTCATGAGGTGTACTGCATTATCCATTTGCAGCTAAATATGGGCGTGTATGGGCGGGACATGAGACATGCACGTTTCGTGGTGGACTATGATTTATGCTGGGAACATTCCCTGCAGGTGTGCATGTGTTTTTATGAATCTGATTCATTTTTTGCGCACCCCATTTTTGGCTTTTGTGCACACATACACTTTTACTACGGATCCTGTGCACTGTTGGTGAAGCCCTAGTATTCTCATACTCAAATTCAGTCTTATTTCGACAAAGATTCAGTCAGAATCAACAAAGGCCAGCAGACGGAGGTCAGATGAGTCCAGACTCATTTCTCTTGAATACTTGACAGCCGCAGTTTAATCCATGCGGGGCTATATCAGGTTAGCTATAACAATGCAAGCTGCATTTAATGAGCTATAGATCTGACAGGATCTTTTTGACAGGAGGGTAAAGCATCTTCTTTGAGGGCAGCAAATAGCATATGAGCCGGGAACAGCGAGATGAATTCTTTATCTTCTCTATGTTTTTTACTGTTTGAGATGATTTTTTTTTGGGTGTTGTGTTAACCATTCTGCCCAATTTTAGAAACATGTTTTCGACAGAAAACGCTACTCTTCCTACTACATATTTTTTTGTAAAGATATAACGATCATTGCACATAAATAATAACTAAGCTGCTGTGTTTTTCATGCTCTGTGTGCAACGTAAACTCATTTTTTTTCACCACATGTCCATTTTAACCCCCTAAAGTTTTTGGAAGTATGTTCGATATATAACTTGGATTTTTTTTCATGCTATTCCATATGAAACATGTTCATCTTTACATGCTGACCAAACTGTATCATAACATGAATAAGCATGAATTAATTCTTGTCAACAATTCACTGCTGCTTATTGCATGTTATAGTTCTTTTCCATACTGAACATCTAAAACTGTCACTTATTTAGTGGTGCGTTTTAAAGGACATTGGATACTTTTATTCAAATACCATCTATAAAAGTATACTTACCAGATGGAGGTCCTTGCAAACTGAGTTGGGGCTGCACAAACTGCTCACACAGTCATCAATGTCTTGCTCACATTGCACTCCAACATAGCCAGGATTGCAAAGGCAGTAAAAGCCATCTACAACTGAAACGAGATCAGTACAACAGTTACACCAACTTGCATCATAAATTAATTCACATTTCTCTTAGGTCCTAATGATATACTGCATACAGGTAAGTACTGATTATGTGCATAAAAAGCAGTCCTCCAGCGTGGTTCAAATTTTAATAGATGTAACCATTAAAGCACGTGCCTTTTCTGAAAAGCTTTTGTTGCTAAATCTAGGTGGCAGGTCACCTCCCGTTGCATCACACTGACGCACACTCTAACCGCCTGTAAATGAACCTGTCGGCGATAGCCGTTCAGTCCTCTTTTCTCCAACTGCTTCCCTCATCCGCAGTCTGTGCTTATCCCACTCTCCCTCAATGAAGGGTTGAAAGCCTTGTCATTTGTTTCCGCACTCACAACACACTTACAACACACTGAATAAAGGGGAACAACGTGCTATAGATGAAAAGAGCCAATCCCGGGGCTATTTTTTATTCAGATGTTACAAATGTGCCATTTTTTTCCCATCAGAAGTAAGAATCTCCCACGTCTAATAATCCATTCCTTCTTCCCTTTAATTATTAATGATGTTAAAGAGGGATGCATCACCCTGTTTCTTCAACACAACACTGGTGTACAGGCAGCCAGTGACAGAGGTAATTGCAGTTCTTACAGGAGTGAATTTATTACTTCCCCAGTCAGGGTCCCAGGATTCTTCATTATCCCAAAGATTTACCACGTAATCTATGCTGTCACTCTGTCTTGGTGCGTGTAGCTGCTATTACTCTCATTAAATGCTTTAGGTCCTGGGTGGCAGCAGCATTACTCATCTCAGCCACTGTGGCTATGCAGTGCTCTCCCTGGTGGCTTCCTGGCTGCTGCTGAGCACCGGCCAATAGGTCCTGGAGGCCTGCCTCACTAACCTAAGGTGAGCAGGCTGTACTCAAGATTAGTTAAGACAGCTGGCCGCAGTCTACTGTAGCACAGTGAAGGATAGGATATACTTAGATTGTGATCCACTGCCACTATGGCTTTGTTCCGGCAGGAGCCAGTTGAAACGACACTGGCAGGATTTCAACAATGCCATAAAGGCTGATACAGCACAAATACAAACATAATTATACACATAATTACTAATTTGTATAACTAAACATTTTCAAACAAATGTTGTCTTGGTGATTTCCATCTCCAAGATGAAAATAATTGCGAAGCACATTAAAATCGTTTACCAGCTGGTGACAAGGAATCCAGACCATATTTTCATCAGTGTCTTATGCTAGAAATGGAATTCACAGGGGTAAAATCTTACTCAGTAGCCACCATCAAATCCCATACCCAGCCCTGGGATTTGATTGTATTCATTTTGTCATTTATCACCCATTATTCAAATTACAACACAGCACTGATGCTTAATTGATTTCCTTTTGCAGTTATGTTAAGGAACTAATCAAGCCTACTCCAGCAGGTAACGTCCTAGATCCTCACATCAGATGGAATAACTCCTCTCTCATAACACCCTAATAACACCATTGCAGCTAATAAGCTGCAGTGGTGACCCAATTGAAAACTGCCTGTCAGACTGTAAGTGAGCAAAACGAAATTTGACATGTTCACGGCGGTGTGTGTCTGTGTGCAGCTTTGCTTCTGTTAGAGTGCCTGTTATTAAGCACGCCGGCAAGCCGGGCTCCTTCTTACCATCGTAGCAAAAGCCGTGAAAACAGGGGCTGGAGCTGCATTCGTCCACATTGATTTCACAGCGGGGGCCAGTGAAGCCCCGGCGACAGTGACAACGGAAACCTAAGGGGAAACGGTCCTGATCCAACTCCTCCACACACACCGCTCCATTCTCGCAGGGATTAGTGGCCTCACAGGGTAAGAACTCACAATTATGGCCTGACGTGAAGAAAAGGAACACAAAGAGTAGGTCCATACAGGAGGCAGAAATAAGGGTGGAAATACAATGGAACAGTGTACCTGGGGATATGAGAGCACATTGCCTCCTTGTAGTAGCCACATGCTGTTACAACCTTACACACACAGGAACAAGTACACACACAAGTAGTCTGAAAAATGGACTGGTAAGAGCTGACCCAGAAGGGAATTATTGATTTCTTAAGTGATGCAAAAATATTCAGTTTGTCATGAATAATTTCTTGCAAAATGTGCCTTGTAGTTTTCCATTTTAAAAACCTATGGTACAAAATGAAAGGTGCAATTTATTTGCAAAAATTAGCAGGATGGTTATTGTATTTGTAACAAGCTGTATAACAACAATTCATATTCTTTCTTATTTTTATCTTTATTCTTATTCGTATCCTCATTCTCATTGTTATTGTTACTCTCATCCTTAATCCCATTTTTCTCCTTATTCTCATTTCTATTTTTATTCTTATTATCATGCTCATTCTTGTCTTCATTCTCATTTCCATTTTTTATTCTCATTCTCATTCTTATCTTCATTGTATTCTTATTCTCATTCATATTTTTTGACTCACTCTTATTCATTTTTATTGTAATTCTCATTCTTATTCTTACTTCATTCAGAATTTTTGTAAAATTTTAATTTAAAAAATTTTCTAACCTTTGTTCACTTTGTGGATCATTTCATTCAGTTTTGTCTTAATCTTGTGTATTATTTTCGCTTATTTTAATTTGTGGGTTACTGTCATCAGTTTTGTACTAATTAGGCAGTTTTTTTCCTTCCTGTTGTTGATTTAGTGCATATTTTATAATATTGGAGTTATTATAATGTTACTTATAGCACTCGATATAGCCAAAGGAGCGAATGTAGAGGCACTAAAGAGACACATGTGGTCCTGAAGCTGCTGCTTGCAGACCCCTGCCCTAGTGTTCGGAAGATGAGGGTATATCATATATGAGGCATATTCAGCTGATTTCAATCTGCCGCTTCACTCATAAACTAGTCATCTGCGAAGTCATTCAACTGCTTTCCGAGATGTTTTGATACACATCACATCAGAATGTAAGAGGCAACAGCATAGCAGTTATTACAATGAAAAACTCTAAACATGATAAGTTCTACTTGTCAAACAATGTTCAACACTGATTGTACACGGTTGATAAGAATTCACACCTGACTTTATTATTAATGTTCTGAAATTTGCTTTTTGCCTTCTAATTATAACTATACAGTACCTTTGTTTTAACATGCTGCAGAATTTGACAATTAGACTGAAAACATGGTTACGTTCACGTCGTGCATTACATATACATAAACCATTTTTTCAAGCACAAATATAAACACAGAAACAAAGGAAAACCATGCAGAGACTTCAGTTATCAAAGCTGTTACAGAAAATCGCAGCGTGCAAAATATTAGTTCATGAATTAAGGAAATAAAATATTTCCTACCTGTGATAATTTCTGTAAAAACAGTGACAGGAAAATACACGATATCTGTGAAAAGCCACCGCGGAAGTGACAAAATACAAGTATGCAAGAAACTACTCCCTTTTCCACGCTTTAATTAAATTATACGTACGTGAGCAGGTAGTGGGAGCCTCAGCAGATTAATGAGATCACAGGTTATATGAGAAATTAAAGTTGAGCTGTGAAAGGTTCGTTAAATGTCTGTGAATATTTACTTAGTTTTATGGCCTGAAGGATTCAAACTACATTTCTCATATTGATATTACATATGCTCCTGTCATCTCTTAACAACAATGCAGGCTTTTACTACTAGCTGATTAATCAAGGTATAGCACTTCAAGGCAACAGCTGCCACCCTGAGCAAAAACATGGTGAGCAGATCTGCAGACAGCACGCAGTGCATTAAAAAACTAAATGCACCACCAGTAAAAAGTTTGAATACACCTCCTCTTTCAGTATTTTTTCCTTCATTTTCATTATTTCAAAATTGTACATTAACACCGAAGACATCCACACTGTGAAAGAATACCTGTGGAGTTATGTGGTAAACGAAAACAATTCATTACGTGTTTCATATTTTAGGTTGTCCAAAGCAGCCATATTTCATTTTGATGACAGCTTTGCATTCTCTCATCAGACTCATGACATAGTCACCTGGAACAGCTTTTAAATCACACTTTACACCATCAGTTGACTTATGCAGTAGAGAGTCAATAGCCATATTAGTGCTACTACAACTACTGTATAAATCCATATTATTGCATGAAACATGAAAGACAGTCCATCATTACTGTAAGACACTAGAAAAAAGCTGATGTAAACCCTGCGTACCTGTGTGCTCAGAGAAATGATCCACAGCTTAAGTCATTTTATGATACATTTGGGCTCCATTGTACTTTTACTTCAACCAGATGACATTAAGTAATTTTCCAATTATTTTGTAGCTAAGATTAGTTGCTGTAGCCCCAATGGTTGTTGGGATATCATGAAAAAAATTACTGTGGATATTTAATACATATTATGACTTCAGCATGACTTCATACTATTCTGGTTATTTTGGGGCCTAAAATCACTTGTGATGGTTGTCGAGATATGACAGTAAAAGTGTTTTCCAAGATGTCTTGGGTGACCTTTGACCATGACTGATCCAGCCCAGAAGTGACACACCTGGGTCATATTCCCACCAAGTTTGGCAGAAATCCATCCTTGCATTCTCTAGTCATCCTGCAGACCCACACATGCAAACACAGACACAGGCGAAAACAATACCCTGCTTGCTGCTTCGCCAGGGTAATGAAGGCCAGTCAACCGGAAGAATTTCAAGAATTGTGTCCTCGTGGGCAGTAGCCAAAAAATAAACAAAAGACAAATAAAACGTTGTGATGAAACTCTCATCAGGACCGTCCTTGGGAGGAAGACCAGGAGCTACCTCTGCTGCAGAGGGTTTATTTGGATAACCAGCCTCAGAAAATAGGGACAGTCCTCATGAGAGTTATTTGTCATCGAAGCAGAGAATGGTATGAATGTGCAAAGCTGTCATCAAAGATAATGTGGCTACTTTGGACAATCTGTAATATAAAACATTAAAACTCTTTGTTTACTCCATAATATGACACATGTTCTTTGACAATTTGGATGTACTCAGTATTATTACACAAAGTTGAAATAAAAATAAAGATGAATCACAGGAGAGTGTCTGTCTAAACTTTTGACTGGTAGCATATAAGAAGCAAAGCATAACAAAGCAATAATTTGACATAGACACTGAAATAAATTACTGTCTGTACAATATATTAAAGACCTGTCACTTTCACTGTGGATAAACAACTCACTGTGCAGCTGATGCAGCTCTCAGCGGTTTTAAATTCTACACTCTGGAGAATCATATTACAGATCTGTATCAAGGCCATTGTACCTGCCATTTGAGGAGTAAAGAAGTAGGAGAAGCAGGGGAAATAATCCTGTGTATTAAACAGAGCTGGGTACTACGCAAGTACATGTACTCATTTACATGTACATTGAGTAGGTTTGTCCAAAAAATATACTTGTAAGAGTACTTTTTACTCACGAGTTTGATTAATCAAAGATATTTCTTCTCAGTTACATCTGGCTACACATTTCAATGAATAGGCATCATTTTTACACAGCTTTTGTTTGAGTCCAAATGAGGATCAGTAGTCATTTATGCGCTATTTCTTTGTCAACAGTGGAAATCAAAATAGCAACAAAATGAGCAAAAATGAACAAAATAAACAACAAGAGGAGCAATTAACTAAATAAACTCACGTAAAATGAGATATTAGTACAATCAGTACAATGAACAAAATAAGCAATACGCAAAATAACCAATAAAATTAAAGCACAACATCAACATAAGTGACATAATGTTCAAAAGCTAACAAAATAATCAGGTATTATAAAAAATAAACATGAACATAATGAGAAAAATTAAGAACATAAGTAAATAAAGTAATAAAAATGAGAAAAATAACCAATACATTAAAAGAAACAAAATATGCAACAAAATGAGCTACTGTAAATGCAACAAAATAATGGCATAAATGAGCAACGAAATGAGAAAAATGAGGATCCCGATCAAGTAAATTAACAAAAACGAGGGAAAAAAAAACAATAAGATAAATCACAACATGAGAATAAAATGATCAACATGACTGCATAAAAAACAAAAATGAAAAAAGATAAATAAATAAGTAAAGCCAAACAAAGTAAGCAACAAATCATGAGCTGATAGTGAAGTTTTTTCTTGATGCTTGAACATAGTTTTACACATCATGCATTTTTATGTACATTCATGATAAATAATGTGCACTTCATGTTGTTATTACGTGTAGGACAAATAACCTGTTAGAACACTTATATATCGGACTATAATAAAGTCCACATTATGACATTAGTCAATAAAATATCATTATCATCATTTCTACTTTGTTTTTTCATGAGTTCTACTTCTACTTGAGTTGTTATAATTATAAAATAACAATACATTTACCCGGGTACAATTTCTGTCCACTTGACTCACCACCGGTATTCAATAAAGTGACAAAAACGTGCATTGTGTGTACTTGCTGTGTTTTTTGTCATCTTTCATAAATAGCCTGAGTGAGTTGCTGACCGGGATTGGATGTGAAGACATCTGCTAGCGTAGGATGTAGTTGAAATATTCAGCCAAGATGTGGTTTTATGAGTGTAATGGCACTCGTGTATGCATCTCTGTGGCTTCAAAAATCCTAAGTAGCAAAACCTAATTAAAAAAATTCTGGAACAATCAGGTATGTTTTATTACTTTCTGTCTTTTCCCACGAAAAGCAACTTTGCACCATAACGGTGCCCCTACTGAGCCTCGGAGTGAGGACAGCATTACAAGGCAAACAGACTGTGGCTCATTCCTTCTGTTCTTTCTATAGTTATGAATTCTAGCATATGAAGTATGGCTGAATACGTCCTCTCTCATTTTCATCGCACCGCTGAATATTTCTCCTTACACTGTGCCTTTGAAGTGTCTTTTTGTACATTCTATCTTTTTTAGGAGTCATTTCCTTCTGGCCACTCTGCTTTAAAGCCCAGATTTGAGAAGTGCTGCCCTGAGTGTGTCCTTCCAGGAAAATCTCACAGCCAACAATCTCATGAGATCTGTCCGAGAAGTCCTTGGCTTTTGACCGAGGTCTTTGTTGATTGGTAGCTAGGTTTGTTAAAATGACTCTGTTTTCCTCATTTGTTAATGTGGTGCTGTGAAAAAAAAGATTTCACCATGCAATCTTTATAATAAAACTCACAGGCCACTTAATTAGGTGCACTTGTTAAGGCAGCCGTTAATGTAAATATGTAATCATCAAATAACATGGCAGCAATTCAATACATTTACTCATATACGTACACAAAGTCAAGACGAACCTTTCAGATCAGAAACTACAATTCACATGCACTCACGAGGGCTTTCACTGCAGCATTTGGATGTTATGGCAATGATTGACATAAGCAACATGAAATTATTGATCAATTCTTTCATGTGTCAACACTTCAGGCTTCTGGTCTTGGCACATTTGGAACCTTTAGGCCTAACTGTGCATCGTTTGGACGAGTATCGCTGCTGACAACGTGCATCCTTCGATGACCACAGTGTCGATGCCTTAGCTAGCAAGGAGGTCCAATCCAGTACTAGCAAGGTGTACCTAATGAAGTGGCCAGTGAGTGTATACAGCCGTCAGTGAAGCTCGGATTGGGTTTTTGCTGTATCTGTTATAAAGAGCAGGTGGAGACCAACCCACCATGGCTAACGTGTCAGCCATTACTCACAGTCTCCTTTTTTAACTACAGGCAGACAATGTAGATGTACTAATTTTGTTAAGACATGTGAAGTAAGTTCAGACAGGTGAAAATAATACCATGTGAAGTTAATTAACTTAGCTTTTGTCCCCACTCCCTCAGTGCTTATTACCTTTAAATGGAGCCACACATTGGCAGAAGTAATTACCAGGCTGGTCAATGCAAGTGGCTCCATTTTTGCAGGGAGATGAAGCACACTCATCAATGTCACATTCACACGTGGCACCTGTGGAAAAAAAAAAAAAAAAGACATGATGCACATGTTATATACAGGTGTGGCTGCATTTATCTAATAAAAAACAAAACATGAAAGAGCATTATCTCTACATCAAGCTTCTAGTAGGCTTTAGTGTACAAGAAAACACAACATGAGCATGTAACTATGCGGGTACGTCGCAAAGAAACTTTTGTGCAGCTGCCCAAACAGAACAATGGAAAGGCTGATGATATATTATACTACTGAATAAAGAAATGATTCCTCAGAGAGTTCCTGTGGTGTTGTTGCAAGAACACATGAAACAATAAAGAAAATCATCACAGCCAATAACTTCCCAGCAGGTTCTCTTCGACAAATAAGAATTCAGAAAACCCAGCTACAGTAATAATAAGATTTTACATGTGGAATACTTCATTCACTTCCTCTGTGGGGAATTATTAATAACATATCCAAAAACCATCACTGTATTTGACAGTTTATTGTGGACGTATACTGTTCGTTTTTCAATTAGAGTCATTATTCATATCTGTATTTTGAACAGTCGGTATCACAGAACCTCATGCAGAGAGATCATTACTCTGCTATAACAGCTTACACAATGTGCACAAATCACGCTGC
This sequence comes from Pseudamia nigra, assembly GCA_029823295.1. Taxonomy (NCBI): domain Eukaryota; kingdom Metazoa; phylum Chordata; class Actinopteri; order Kurtiformes; family Apogonidae; genus Pseudamia; species Pseudamia nigra. The sequence goes on from JAQQAE010007101.1 coordinate 12,198, forward strand.
TGATTTTATAACATCACCAGGGCCTGTGATGACTTTGAACAAACCGGATTTTCATTAGCTGACTGTACGTGTTACATATCAATAAAGATACTGTATGGTGTGTTATTTTAGCCATTGCCATAATTTTTTTTTTCCAAATGTCTGTCATTGTATCTACATGTCAACTGCTCTCAAGTTATTATTTTAGGTGATGTCTACCGTGGTGTAGTACAGTGGGATTGTTGATACTGTATGATCTTAACTGTATAATGGAAACTAGTTAAATGACAAGAATACAAAAGAATGAAGAAAACAATAACATTTTATCAGGACACTTTTAAAACAAAGAGGGAAAAATAAGGTGCCAGTTGTCATTGTAGTCCTGCTTCCTTCGATATTTCATTGTAGTCCGTTTGGACTTATTCTGCTGTTTATTTTATTTTATTATTCATTCTTATTCATTCTTGCTCTGACCTCAACTGCATACCGTATTTTCCACACTATAAGGCGCATCGGATTATAAGGTGCACCCCCCAAAAATGTCATTTTGAATTTTGTTTTGTTTTTATAATCAGGTGCGCCTTGTAGTGCAGAAAATATAGGTATTAGAAATCAGCATTTTTTTCAGGACTCTTAAAACAAAGAGGAAAACACTAGTCACTGAACTGTTCTATACTTCAGTGTGTCAATTCTAGGTACTTTGGCCAGTTGAAACGTAGTTGTGAATTCACATTCAACCTGAAATGAGATGTACACTCATGTTGTACATATTTGACAAATGTTTAGATGCTTAAATACAGACAGTCTGGTCCAATACTGACATCCAATAAGCATTACACAGGAAATCTTTATAACTATTAAAACATGTTGCTTCATCTCTGGGGCTGTGCATTATGTTACCTGTTATTTCTTGCCATTGTCTCTTGAGCAGACAAAGTATGAGTAGATGTTTCATTTTACCTTGACACGTTTTGACTGACTTAAAATTGGCAATATCAGACAACTGTAAACAGAACAACCACCACCAGAACAACCAGGTCCATCAGGCTGGCCACGCCCAGGGAGATCAGCTGATACACGACACGCCAACGTGGTCAGATGATGCTTCTGAGGTGTCACTCGAAACATGTCAAGGTAAAAAAAAACATCTCCTAGTTATATTTTGTCTGTTCAAAAGAAAATTGTAAGAACTAACTGTGCATAAAGAAGACAAGATGAACCTATTTGAACTACCTGTTACCCGAGTAAATAGACAAACAGACTTATGACCTAGTTGCATGAAGTATAATATCTCACCTGTAAAGCCAGGGGTGCAGATGCATTTGTACCCGTGCACCAGGTCCACACAGGTGGCGCTGTGGAGGCAGGGAGAAGAAATGCATTCATCTATGTTGACTTCACAGTAGGTACCTGTAAAGATACAAAATGTAAGGTTTCAATTCAAATTTAACAAATGTTATATTGTACATTTGATATAATGTGTAAAATAGACTAAAGTATGAGTAAAGCCAACATTTGACGGCTTCAAATTGACATGACGGCTAACGAAAATACTCCGTACGCACATTTTACCACAAATCCATTTTATGCTGGATGTGACAACATATGTTCAATATTAATATTTGGTAAACACATACAGTACTTTGAAGGCAGGAGGCAACGTGTTTACGACAAATTATGTTAAAGCTCAGAAAAAATGATGGATTATTGTTGATTTACTGTTTAATGCTCTTCTTTTATGCCCGCTTTGTACATTTCTCAGTTACACAAACAAAAGAGGCACTCACAAGTACGAGCGCACTGCTGCATCTTATTTCTTACATTTTCAGTCACAAGCCTGGGAGGAACTGCATAAACATGGGCATTTTGCCATGTAGTAGGAAAAACATCTTTAGTAGATTTTAAATTTTGGCGTCTTTGTTTATCACCAGTACCTTTTGAAGAAGGTCACTGCAGGTTAACACAGTGATCTGGTGCTTATAAAACCAAGCACACAGTTTTGTATGGGTTACATAAAATCTAAATGAAAAACATCATTTTACAAAACACAACACTGCTCTGTTTTAGCTGCACTTGATTTTAATCTTTAAGTTATGTTTGGATACGCTGCTTCTTCGTGACTGCAGCACTGACACTGTCGTGATACTGGTTTAGAACAGGTTTCATGGACACAACAACATGCACACATGATTAAAATTATTTACTGAATGACGAAGTAATTTACTGTGTGCATGATATAATTCTTTTCAAATTACAGAAGAAAACAAGTACAGTCTAGGTAAAAAAAAAAAAAATAGACCAAAGATGTATTTGGTTCTATCATTAATTAACAACTTCAAGGTTTATTTTTCTTACAATGTTGGATTGCATAATAATTAAAATTTCTGAGGCCATGTGTATGATGCTGATGCTGCTGATTTAATCCAGGGAGAAGAAATGCATTCATCTACTGTATGTTGACTTCACAGTAGGTACCTGTAAAGACACGAAATCTAAGAGTTTCAATTCAAATTTAGCGAATGAAATATAAAAACAGACTAAAACTGTATTTGTTTTATAATATAATCTGTACCCCTGTGGCATGTATTTGGCCTATATTTGATATGGTGTCATCCTCTTTGACATGTTGTTAATACTGATGGTCAGTGTGACCAAAAATGCTTTGGGGCATCCAAAGATTTTATAGAGTCAACCCATAAAGCTGTGCTGTATTAGCAAAAGTGACACTGGATTGCTGCAGGTTTGTAGCCAAATGAGATACTGCATGTACACATCCCAATTCCGATGAAGCTGGGACATTGTGTAAAAAATAGTTTATAATACAATACAATAATCCGTTACAACTTGTATTCAATTTAATACACTTCAAAGACAAGATATTTAATATTCAAACTGAAAAACTATTGTTTTTTAAGGAAATATTCACTTATTTTGAATTTCATGTCTGCAACATGTTCCAGAAGAGTTGGGTTGGGGCAAAAAAACAAGAGTGGGAAAGGTGAGGAAAGCTCAAAATCAGAACATTCCACAGGTGAACAGGTTAATTTGAAACAGGTGAGTGTCATGATTGGGTATAAAAGGAGCATCTCGAAAGTTTCAGTGGTTCACAAGCGAGAATTGTGTGAGGTTCATCACTTTGAACAACTGTGCCAGCAAGTACAGGTCAAGAGCGACGTTTCTCAAGATGCTACTCATCATCTTCAGCCCATAATATCATCAAAAGACTCAGAGAATCTGGAGAAATTTCTGCAAGCAAGCAGCAAGGCTGAAAACCAACACTGCATGCCCGTGACCTGCGATCCCTCAGACGGCACTGCATTAAAAACCAACATTATTCTGTAAAGGATATTACCATGTGGACTCTGGAACACTTCACAAAACCATTGTCAGTAACAGTTCATCACTATATCTACAAGTGCAAGTTCAAACTCTACCATGCAAAGTGAAAGACATATGTCAACAACATTCACTGGTTTTTCTGGACCTGAGCTCATCTGAGAGTGAAGCAACGTCGAAAAGTGTGCTGTGGTCTGTCGAGTCCACGTTTCAGATTGATTTAGACACTGTGTCCTCTTGGCTAAAGAGCACAAAGTTCAAAAGTCGGCATCTGTGATGGTATGGGGGTGTGTCAGTGGCCCCCATAGGTGACTTGCCCATCTGAGTACCCACCATCCATTAATGGTGGGTACTCAGGTTTTGGAGCAACATTTGCTGCATCAAAACGTCTCTTTCAGGGACGTTCCTGCTTATTGCAGCAAGATGCACTGAAAATGTGCGATGCATTATGAAGAGCAAAATATATTAAGCAAGAATGGGATAGAATTCAACCTACAAAGCTTCGACAATTAGTGTCCTCGGTTCCTAAACGTCTAGTGCAGGGGTGTCAAACTCAGTTTGGCTCTGGGGCCGGATCCAGACTTTCTGTTCTCAGGTGGGCCGGATCA
>JAQQAE010007102.1:0-16119 GCA_029823295.1 Pseudamia nigra
TATAATCCGGTGCGCCTTATGTATGGAAAAATATTAAAAATGTGACATTTTTGGACAGTGCGCCTTATAATCCGGTGCGCCTTATAGTGCGGAAAATACGGGAGTGCCCAAGCCAGCACGTAAATTGGAATGCACTAGTCCACTGACATAATACTGAACTTTATTAAACTGCAGCATGTGCATTAAAACATTAATGGATTGAATAAAAGTGGTGTATAGGAACAAATCTACGTTTTATTTAGATGTAATTCCACTGGGGACAAACGCAGTTGGTAAACTGAAGATGAAATATTATAACATCATTCAGGAAAATAAGACATTATTATAAGCCATGATTGTACTTTGTTTATTCCTATTTGACACTGGTTAATATACTGTATCAAGTAAATATGCATTGCCTGTTTAGGCATTTAGTAGTTTAAAACTGCAGCAAATGCTGTTTTGACATGAATTGAAATAACTTTACCAACATTTTACTTTGTTATTTTATTTATCTTTATTAACACTTTTAGGAAATTAATTTGAACAGCTTGTAGATAAGAAAGGTCAAATCAGTCAGATGTACATCATCTCCTGACATTAAAGCATTAAGCATTAATTGTGCTTATGAATCAGTGGGATCCCGGTGGTAGACAGAACCCATGTCTAACAGCATGTCTCAGGTGGGAGGAGACAGGAGGGTACAGTATCTTATAGAAAACCTGCCAGCGAGCAAGTTATGTTCACAAACTAAATTACCCCAGTGATACAGCAGACTCAGGGTTTCTTCTTCTGGAATGGAAAACCCTAAATTTCCCTCATCTCAGGGTTAACGTACTCGGAGTTTTCACATAACCCTCTTTCTGGAATACCCTCCACTTCTGCGTGTTAATCTCATAAACGCAAATGTGAATAGTTTTTTCCCCAGCCAGCTGTGCAAAATTGTGATTGGGTTGAGATGTGAACACGACCCTGTGAATGGCTGGAGACAAAGACACACTTCTCACTGTATGACCAGCTGAACAGGGAAAAATCAGACCGAAACAAGAACAAAAGATAGAAAATCCAGGCAGAGGGGAGGGTCTGTGCAGCTAAATCCACCTGCTGACACAGGAGCAGAAGAGAGGGATTGAGAGGCATTGATAACGGAGCAGCCTGTAAACTTATTTAAGCAATTTTAGGAAAAGTGACATACTTTCACTTCAAGCAGTGGCGCCAACGATCAGTAAGGACAAAAGCATTGGTCTTGCACTTGTTTGCATTGGTAGAGATCTGCAATTCTAAATGCAGAAGTGGGTACATTTACTGTACCTCTTTTCGTGTACTTGAGTATTTCTATGTACTTCTGAGAGTAGCGGTTTTTAGGAATACTTTCTTTTCTTACCCAGTTACTTTTGAGATGAAAAAAAAATGTATTTACATCCAGTAGGAGTAAACAAAAAAGGACAAAATTGTAAACATTTATAAATTAATTGAAAAAAAGGAACTACAATTTCAAAAAAGACCTTAATAGTCGCGTAAAATATCAAATGTGAATAAACCAAGTAAAAAAACAAGCAAAACTGTGCAAAAATAATCAACAATGAAAATTATTAAAATAGAGTAAATAATAAGCATAAATTATCAAAATGAGTCTACAAAAAGAACAAAATAAGAAACAAAAACTGAACCAAAAATAAAATATGCAAGAAAATGGGTGAAAGTGAACAAATTGAGCAAGACTGTTCAATAAACAAAATAATTAAGTAAGTTAAAAAAAACTGAACAAAAATCAATATATGGTTGATATATGAGGCTGTAATGAATTCTACCTTATGAAGTTTGTCACTAAGCAGCAAAATGGTAAAATAATCAAGTAAGTTCAGAATAATGAACTAAATAAACAAACACTGAACAAAAAAACAAAATATACAGGACCATGAGTAAAAGTGAGCAAATAGAGCAACATTGGTTAAAACAACAAAAACAAAATAACAAATATTTTTTTAAAAATCAACATGATTAATACTGTATACGAGGCTTTAATAAATTCCACATCATGAAGCTACTCACTACTTGAGTAGTTTTTTATGACACACTCTCTGACTTCTCGAGTCACCAGAATTAGAAAATAACAATTTTTTCACTTGAGTCCTGTTCCTGTGTACTATACCCTAACTTTACACAGTACATCACATGTAATGTTTTCAACGTCCGAAACAATGAGGCTGATAAGCCATCTTTTTGCTTGATGATGACAGACTTATAGTTTGTCGTATAGTTTGCTTCTCTTCTTTACCCATGTGCTTCTTCCTGGCTTCACTTCTCTGTTATCTCTCTGCGTCTCTATCTTGATCTTCTCTCTCTATATCTAACTCTCCCTCTCTGTTCACTAATGACAATCAGCAGGCCTGATAGGCAGATATATTTACACTGGTGGCCAGGGAGGAAGAAGTCATGAGCCAAACCCTGTCCAGCCTCCGGCTCTGGCGGGCAGCAGGCGGGGCTTTGTGGAAACCCCGGCTGGTTTAGCCCCTCCCCGAGCGGGGCATATCTGTCTGTGTGCCTTCCCTGGCCCTGCTCAGAGCTCTCAGCTAGATGGGACCAAAGCCTCGGCGGCCCGCAGACTCACACACACTCCCACATCAAACCCCTGGGGGAGAGAGGAGAAGAAAAGAGGGAGGCTGGAAGACAAACACACAGAGAGCGAAAGGCTGCTGCTAGTGTGCACACTGGCTGAGAGAAGCAGAAAAGCCAGCGCATGTGTGTGTGTGTGTGTGTGTGTGTGTTTTTTTTTTTTTCTTTTCTATTAGTTTTCATCTGAAGCTGTTGATGAGGCAGCCTTTAACTCACCTGAGTCTGGGGTCCACAGGTGACCAGGGGAGTCGAAGTGTGCGCTCTAATTTTGTTTTGCAACTTTTGAACACTGGAACTGTACTGTAAGCATTATGACTCTTCTGGGCTCTGAGCATTCCATACTGATACGAAGCAAGTTTAGATCAGGTAAGTGGGAAGATGACTGGCACTGTATTCACATGGATTCCTCCTGTATCTGTGTTCTGTCACATGTGTGTTCAACTGCATCTTGTCAGTAGTTGGCATCTTCATGTACTGATGCCACTCATCTGTCATTGACACTTATGATGCACTTTTCAGTCATGCAGGCAGAGTGACAGGTGTGCGTGATATACTGGGGCATGTGGTGATGGTACAACAAGTATCAGAGAGGGAGGCCGGCGTTAGTCACAAATCCTTCCTCGTATGAAGCCTCGGTGTCACAGCGTGATGGATTTACAGCTGGGCGTGTTCTTTGATGTTCGTCCGCCTCCTCGTAAAAGTCTGACATACGAGGGTGATGTCTCGGGCAGGTTAGTGCACTTGTTCTGTGCCAGCCACTAAACCTGCTGCTGCTGTTGAGGGAAGCCAGTGAGTCTTTCTCGCTCTGTGGCTCCACTGATAAAGAGAGATTAGACACTAGAAGGAGGTCAAAGGTTATCTTAATAGGGACGAATTGGAGGCTGTGTTTGTGGGCATATCAAAGAGGGAGGAAGAGTCCAAACTGATTTAAACTCCTCTTAACGCACAGCAGCTGTTTGGACTTTGAAACCATATATCTTGTTCATAAACATACTGCCTTCATCTTTTTTTTCCAAATACTTTATGAGCAAAAGTCTTATTTTTTTTCTGTATTTTCTGAGTATTGGTGCAGCATCACTACAGGCTTCTGTGTAGTCTGACCAACACTGCCACCTCCCTGAGGAAAATGTAACTGATGTCAGCAGTGATCAGGCATCATATTCATCTCTGTTCTGACTCCCTATGCATATTTGCCTGTGAGAGCAGCACTTCTTTTACACTGCTGAGTGCACAAGCTGGAGTATCTTGAGTCCCTATTTGCCTGTGAGCTGTGCAGTAATTGCGTTCCAGAAATGGCAGCGTAAATGATGCTTTTCCTTTGGGTTGTTTGGCGCAGAGTGGGAAATGATCCCCAGTGCTCCGGGAAACACATGGGTGGGGATAAGGGGAGACACTTATTTGTGCTTTAAAAAGGATCTGAGTCCATTTTTATGAACACTAGCTGCTAACAATGGTCTAAAAATAGCTTAAACCAACCGTGTAAACACTTTGAGACTTTGTGCAGTGAGAAGAAAAATACAAAATAAATATTGAAGAAAATAATGCACACTTATCAGAAAGTTGAACAAAATCTACAATGTTGAAAAAGTTTGTGGCATCAATACAAGGCTGCTTGACTTTTCTGTCAGGGAAGGTATAGTAACCGAAATAGTGCTTTCCACAGCAGATGTGACACTGGCAGCAACGTTATTTTTTCAGCATTATATGATTTTAACCTCGGCTGTAATTATCTACGGCCCTCTTAATGATCTCCCCAATTGACTGTTTGAAACATGTTTTCTCTTCTGAGCCTTCTGTCGCGACCAAAGTGACACCGCGAGCGAGAGGCTTTAGTAACATCAACCAATGTGGCTCAGGTTCTCTCTGTGTTATTCTAATCCCATGTTAGCTGCAGCTGGTTAATATGGCACAGATGTGGAGATAGTCTTGGTCCATATCTGCATGATGATACCGTTGGAGGGATTAATGCCCAGGCAATACAAGTTACAACTGACGTGACTGGTTTGGTTGAATTTATGAGCGCATGAGTGAAATATTGTGCGTAAGCGAAGTAAAACTGACCATAAATCTCTCCGTAATAACTGCTGATGACAGGGGAGTCTTACACGATCAGGATGTCTGGGATTTACAGTTTTCTTTAAGCCACAGCAGGTCCAGTTACATTCAGCTGCCCTTAAAAAACAAGCAATTGTTGCTCTTTTTGCACCACGCTCGAACTCCTCTATCAAAGCCATGGGAACTGCTTCTGCATGGTTGAAGCTAAAAGGAGAGATAAAGATCTGTCTTAAGTGCTCCCTGTGGGCCGCCGAATGGTTTGTGTGTGTGACTGACTTGTTCTCATGCCGATTTGATTAACAGCTCAAAGGACTGTGGTCCGTGCTCTTGAGCCGACTGCCATTACGTAATAGAATGACAGAGGCGTCAAATGTACTGTACGTTAAAGCACTATTACAAGGTGTCAAACACATGTTAAACAGTAAATCATTACCACACGTGGGGTGTTTCTTCGAAGCACCTGTTTTGTATTAGCTACCACACCCAGCATTGAATTTATTGAACGCTGACTTAAGGTTACTGTGATTCGATTGATTGGAAGTTTGATTCTTTTGTTCTGAAAGTTTTGGTTAACAAAAAACACTAGACGCTTAAACGAATACACTGTACTAGTGGGAAGGGCTGCAGCTTTTATAAAAATGAATCAGTTCAAAAAAGTTAATCATGCAAAGAACAGACAATTAGGAAACAGTCCATAGCAATATATTATGGCATTAAACCATTTGATGAGCAATGTGAAGACATGTTGATCTGACAGAAGTGTGTGGAATTTAGATGGATCTATTTTCAGGAAGGAATGTAATATGCAGTTATGTATATTTTCCTTGGTGTATAATTGCCTGGGAAGGGGAATCATAGATCACTCTGTCTGTAGTAGCTTGGGTTGGATGAGGACCACTGTAATATATTCTGAAGCAGCGTGGATGGATAGGGGGAGGTTATGGGTATTGAGTTTGCAATCTGCAACTTCACCCCTAGATGTCGCTAAATCCTGCACATTGCACCTTTAATGCCAACATTAGCAACAAACATATTGAGAATAACTGCAGGCTAATATATTGTTTCAGTGCAATAGAATCCGTCACATAGCTTCTTTGTCTGTATAGTCTTTAACCTTGTCAAATAATTTGTAGTGATAATAGTTGAGAAACGATGTGAGACTTAAATCAAATCACACTTTAGTCTTCTTCCTTTATTTCGTTAGGTTATGACACTTCTCTTTTGAACTGAACTCATACAGAGCCCTGGACCAAACAAATGTTTTTCTAGTGATTTTGGCTGGTACTACAGAGCTGATAATATTTCTGTCATAAAAATTATGAACCTCCTTCACTGACAATGACAGGCACTCTGGCGATGGATAAAACCTCTCTTACCTGTATTTTGACCTTGACTGAGCTTTGTTTTGATGTTCAACACAAATTCTCATCACTAGAAAATCACCCTTGTATCCCGCTGTTAAACATCAGTCATTGTCAGTGGAGTAACTCCAAAAACTGTTCTGCTAATGGCAGCGTGTTGGCTCTTATGCATATGGGTCTGGCTCATGTTCACAAATCTGACTCAAACTGTCCAAGACCTGAGGATAAAAAAATGAGTTCTGTTTTAGGGTGGATTTTAACTTCATGTAAAGGTATTAGACTAAAATAAACCTAATACTTCATTTAGGAATACCTGTTTATTAAGAAGTATACAGTCACGGTCATACATCGGCACAAATGCATTCCTGTCTATGGTGAGGGAAGGCTTGGGGATTTCATGCAACAAATTTCAGCCATCTCTTCAGCTAAGGGTTTGGGGTTTAAGTGTAAATGTAAGGTGTTATTATTAGCCTGTGTCTTTCTTGTGTGGCTGCTGTGAATGTGTGAGGCGCAAGACGACAATAAATTAGAGTCACACAAACTCTTCCACCCACTCAATGGTATAATTATCGTCACTTCCCTGCTGCAAAACAGGCCAAAATGAGAATTTACACCTTGTATTCACACTATAAATTTGCAGACTTGTAAATGCAACTGTGCATTTGTATGTCGTTTGTTGTCAAGAGAGCCAAAAGCTGAAAATAAATGTCTCCGCTTTCAAAGTCAACAGCGAGAGAAGTGAAGTATCGTATGGTTCAGTGATCTGTGATTACACCACCTGGCCCTGGTCCTCTTTCTTCTACATGTACACACTCAATAAGGATCTGGTTTGTGCAAAGAGGTTTAGGAGAAAAAGCAGATTATGTGGCAGTTCCTGGAGTTTTTCTAGCAGAATTATTGATAACCCTTCCGGTAAACATCACAACGAGCAGCAGAGGGGTCACGTTTTGAGTTAAAATCAAACACACGCCGCTGGATTTTAGCTATGTGTCACCTTGTGCATGACAGGGAGACAAAGCTGCATGTTTTTGGCTGCACATATGGATAAGGTAGAGATAGGATGGACACAAAAAAATCCTTTGACGAGAGGTTGTATCAGTTACATATTTGGGTTCTCAGTCATCAACTAATGGCTGCATTTGCGCTCTGTGATGTTGTGACCAGGAGGTCACGACCCGCTCACTGTAAACTAAAGCAGATGTCAGATGAAGGGAAGAGTCTCTGAGTTACATAATGGAGGTGCTCTCTTACTGGAGTGCTATAATATGGCACTTGAGGGTAGGCTGGAAGGATTTAACGAAATTCATTAAAGCGCTCCAATGTCGCTGAGGCTGCACAGATAGAAACCATCTAAGGCAGATAATTAACAATAGCAGAACAAAGTCACTAGACCTCGCGGAGAGGCAGGAACACTTCATACTTGTGTGTCAGATCCAGAATTTCACAGGGAGACCTTCAGATAACAGCGGGGAGGAAAAACACACGCAGTGGACAAAGAAAAGAGAAAGCAAGAACACAGTCATGGACACAAGCAGACCAACAGACACGGGGGAGGCTCTATGTTTATGACTGCACACTCCTACATACACCCCTTCCACACACACACACACACACATACAGGGCATCAACGTGTGCTCACGCTGTGGACCACACACTGCCGAGCAGCTCTGTTTAAAAGCCAGGAGCTGTGTTTATCATTCCCTACATCCTGCTTTCAGAAATATTTGTGAGCAAGCAGCTTTGTTTTTTTTTCTGTTTTCTGGATGCATATGCATATAGATGGATAGATGTGCATGCATGTGTGTCACTGCCCTTTGATACTTCAATAAGCACAGTTTGCACGTGCTTGTGTGCTGAGACCTGTTTTGTGCTGGGAGCAGAGCATTTTGTGTGGTGACCCATGTCGATTTGTGAGTTACTGACTCAAGTCGACAGTACTGTGCCAAAGCTTTACACACCTTGGTTTTGTTGTTTGAGCAGATTAATAATAACCATAAATGTGCATTTCTCAAACATAATAGAACCAGAGTGTATATGATGAATATATGTGACGTGTCAGTTTGTCAGTAAGTGTTACCTCACTTTGCCCATAAAATGTTTTGAACTATGTGGGATGGAAAATATGAGACCTAGTGACTTATACCAGATTTCATTCAGCACATGTATGAATGAATAATTATTCATTATTAGGGATATGACATTTTCAGCCCTGTGGTACTTCATAATTATACTTCACTTACTGTTTGATCATGAATAAAAGCAAAATGATTAATCAACCACAGAAAGTGTATAGTATTTTTGTGTTATAGTGGTATATACAAGGCTAGATAGTGTTTGGTTATTGCTAATACTACTTGAAAGTTTTGGGGTTTTTTTGTTTTGTTTGTTTATTAAATTTTTCTTTTTTTTGCATTTAATTTGTTTCATTTATTTGAGTATATTGTGAGTGTTTTCTTATTTTTTGTTCCTTTCCTACCAAACTCTGAATATTTAGCTCATTTTGCTTATTTTTCCTCTACTTTTGTTTCATTTTTCCCCTTTTTTTTTTAAATCTAATTTGTTTATTTTCTTCATTGGTTTGTTCATTCTGCTTCTTTCTTTGTTCATTTTTCTTCTGATGTTGTTCACTTTTATTCATTTTCCTTACTATTTTGTAGCTTTTCCCTCTTACGTTGCCCCATTTTTCCTGATTATTTTGTGCATTTCATCAAAATACTCACTGACTTATTGCATTTTGTTTTGCTTTTTGCCTTCACATGGTAATTACTGTAAATTCTCCAATTTAGTGGACACCATATATGAATATTGTTTGCCACAGGAATAGGCGTCACACTAACTATGGATTTTTGCCTGTTGAAACAATTTAGTTTACACAGTATGTTCAGTATTTTCATTCACAGATTTTAGCATGTAGTTTATTCATTTTGATATGTGTATGGTTATTATAAAACTGATAACAAGATAAGACCAGACAATACACTCAAGATGCTTAAAACTTTTGCACAGTGCAGGACTTTGGGTCTTTTGAGTTCTTCAGTGTCTCCTCTGCTTCCATTAGCTCAGAAATGGAGTCAGCTATCATGAAGACATGTCCACCTCCCAGCACAAACGTCACATAAGCTCACGAGAACGCTCACAAATTAAACCTTCAATCTTTGGCTGAAGGTTTTACCTCATATCTTCCAAATCGAACTACATGATAGCATTATGTAACTGCAGGTATTATTTAAAATGAATTCTCAGTCTTTTCCTGCTTTTTCCCTTTCCCTTACCTGTCCTTCCACATGTCCTTTCTTCTTCTTCCTTTCAACCCTTCCCTCATCCATCTTCCTTCTCCCCCCTCCCTCTTTTAGTCCTACAGTTAAGACTTCAGCAGAGGAGGACACGAGAGCAGCTGGCAGACCAAGGCATCATGCCTCGTGAGTAACGCCGAGATGCCGCACATGCAGGCGCACACATGCTTTCACCTGCAGAGCACACTTTTACAAAGCAGGGTTTGGCAGGCAGCAAGGGAAGACATACAGAAAGATGAAGAAATTTTTAAAAATACCCTAAAAAGTCCAAATATACACGGCACTGTTTTGTTAACCCTATTCTTGCATCCGCAGTCTATCTATAAGTAATACAAAAACTAATATAATATGAATAATGAAATTGTAATCTTATCTAATCAGAAATGGGCAATATTCGAGTACATTACATGTGTCTCAGTAGAGAGTAGCTGTCTTACAGAATACTTTTTACTTTTATCCAGTTGCAATTGTGAAGCAAAAACCTGTACTTAATTACATGTGCAACAGAATGAGCAAATTTTAACATAACTAATCAAAAATATTTTTTAAAATGAACAAAATAAGCAACAAAAGTGAACAAAATAAGCAGGAAAAAGAGAGAAGAATGTTCTAACAATCTGTAAAATAAAAAAAACAAAAAACAAAACAAAAAAAGACAAAAATAAGATACAAAATGTGCAAATGTGTTCCTGTTCGACCCCGATAGAAGAGGCTACAATAAATTCTGCATCATGAAGTTACCAGAGGTGAGTACAGTAAACAGACACTGGACAAATAACGTTAGTCTATAAATATAATGACCCAACTAGAAGTAGAAGTACTCAGAAACATACAAGTACTTGAGTAAAAAGGTATCTGATTTTTTTTTTAAAAAAACCTTCTCAAGTAGTGAGTTTACTTTATAATATGGAATTTATTACAATACCTATAGATTTTGGTCATTTTTGTTTATTTCCACTATTATTTTGATCATTTTGGAGATTTTTGATGCCTATTTTGTTCATTTTTTAACTTTATTGTTTTCATCAATGTCATTATATGATTCATTCATTTTTGCTAATTTTGTTGCTTTGTTTCCTCATTTTTTTAACCTTTTCAATTATTTTGTTTATGTTTGCACATATTGTTGCTTGTTTACTTGACTTTTTGTTCAGTTTCTTGATTATTTTATTCCTTCTTTCTTACTTTGTTCATTTCTGCACAGGTTAATTGTACAATTTATGCCACTGCTTTGTTCAATTTTGTTTATTTTCTTGATGATTGGATACATTTTTTGCTTTTTGTGATTATTTTTGCTCATTTTGTTTAATTTATTCCTTTTGATCATTTGGTTGATTATTTTGTTCATTTTTTTTTTTATTCAATTGGTTTTAGTTTTTTTTCCCATTGAGGTGGAGCACAAATGTAATAAGAGTAAAAAGTATTATGCAAAACAACATATGTCAGAAGTACATTTTATGGGAAAATCTTCTCACGTAAACGTAAAAGAGTAAATGTATTTCAGTACTATCCAACTCTGCAAATTACTCACTACTTGAGTAGTTATTTAATTAGATACTCGTGCTTGCTTGAGATATTATAATCACAAAGTAACAGCACGTTTACTTGAGTTCTTCAAATATTAAATACCTGAGGACCAAAATGATCATTAACTAAATCATGTCATATGGCAGCAAGGATGAATTTGTTAAGGGGGAGAAAATTTTATCATATGTATAGTGTCCAAACTGCTGTGGTTAATGTTTTTTTTATTTTCATATTTACATCTCTAGCAACCTTTACATGAAAATAAGTCAAATATTTGCTCTAGTTTCATTCCTCAATAGAAACGTCAGAGTTTTGAGCTGTTAAGGCAACAGTTTTTAAACTGTTGTGGCATATAGTAAAGTTAGAGATGCCTATTGTGGATAAAAGATGTAAACTTGGATTGAAAACACTGAGGCAAAGGAGGCTAAAGGGCAGAGGTAGAGCCAGATAATAATTGTTTGGAGGTTTCTAGAGTTCACTTTACCCAAAAAAAATCACACAATGCATTTCAGGTAAGTAAAAAAAATGTTGGTTTTTTTTTTAGACATTTACTGCAGGCCAAGCTGGATGGGCATAAAGTTTCGTCCTCCACTGTGGGAAAAAAATGAGTGGCTTTTGCCTTTTTATATTTGCCCTTTAATATTCAGTCCCCCTGGCTCAATCAGTATTACTCTGAAAATGCTGGAATGCAATAAAATGAGCAACATTTCCCAAGTTTTTTCATGACTCACATCACTGAGTCCAAAACATTGCATGACATGTAAAAAAATGCAACTGATTCTTGGTTTTCCTGTAATTTTAAAACAAACTGGTGAATTACATGCCAGAACGATCAAGGAAATCAGCTGCCGTAGTTCTCTTGCCAGAATCAAAGTGGCAAATCAAAGTGGTAGTGAAAAGCTGCAGATTTATGCTATGTAGACTTGCATAAAAAAAAATCCCACACCTTATTTATTAAAAGACATATGGCGAGAACAGATAGGACGTAAAGAAAACAGTTAAGATGGGGGATGACGTAAGGAACAGCAGATCCAGACAGATAAATCTCGTGCTGGTGACGGGTACAAAGGTGGATGTGAAGGAAGCAGCAGGTGGATGTATGCAGGCGAAAAAAAGCAGAGACGGAGACAGGCAGGCAGCGAGGAGGCAGACAGGTCGCCGGGTGACCACGCTGGAATGCTCTTGTGCTGGAAAAGGCTCTCGGACTCCGAAGAAACCAGATTTACATAGACGGTACCTGTTTGCAGCAGAAAGCACTGCATCAAAGCGCAGGCACACCCAAACACAGCCACGCTACACACTCATACACACACTCCAAATGTTGAGACATAGTGACGAGAACATGTAGACCTCCTAAATCTTTACTGCTAAGATTTATGGCTGTCGTGTTCTTTGGGTCATGTTAATGTTTGTAACTTACTATCTGGTTTAGCGTTGACTGCCAACTCTGTACATGTCACACACAGCTAAATATTTCTGTTGTTGTTGGCATGCGTTTCGGAAACCTGAATTTCAAATATTCCAGAGAAAATACAAGTTTGTTTACAGGGCAGAGAGACATGTATAAACTTAGATTTTATCACTTTCTTACAAGTGTCATCCAAGCAAGCATCGGCACAGTGAGCAATGCCAGTGTGCGGATTTTTTTTGGTGCAAGAACATGAGTGGGACTGGGGACTTGGACTGCAGGCCAGGGATTTGTTGAATGATATCTCTGGCACCGTTTGCCATTTCACAGAGGCTCCAGCCTGCAGATAAACTGCTGGTAAGTGTGCAGGAGAACGGAATCCAGAGGCCCGGCGAGGCCCTATCAGTTTCTAGGAGTCTGTCACAGATAAGGCAGCAAGGAGAAATGCAATTGGCCAACAGGCTCCGAGCGCTTTTTTAAAAAAGAAATTTCAATTGGTTGTTTATCTTGTGATTGCAGGCGGTGGCGTAGATGGAACAGGGTTGCAGAGATTTGTATTTGTGCTGGTTGTTAGTACACACACAAGAGGTCTTATCGCTGTCCCAAACATCATCTGTTCCCACCGGCGCTTTATTTCGGCCCCGAGTGGCAACAGCCAGAGCTGAAAAAGAAAGCAGAAGTGCCAAAACCAGAAGAGCCACGTAGGTCACCTCCTTCTGCTTCAAATGTTAAAACTTCATAGAATTAGCACAATATAAACCGTGTTTTGGCCACTACACCTAATTTCTACATTAATGAAAATCATATAAAAGATGTGATTTTTATAGAATTCAAGCATGCATCATTTTGGACGTGCAGCTTTGAGTGCTCAGATCAGAATCAGATTTTCTGAGCTTTTCATTGAATAAAACATTTGTCAACGCACAGCCCATTCTACTGTAATTGACACTAACAAGACCGTTCAAAGGATTCTGTCATGAAAATGTTTCATGAAGTTTACTGGAACTTTACAATCACAACACAGTTAATTAAAGAAATGCTCAGCTTTCTGTAGAGAAAAGATATTAACCCAACCCTATATTAACCCAAATGTAAAAAACCTATGCCAGATCAAACATGCGAATCATTGGTATTTCGCTGTGGCGACCCCTGAGGGGAGCAGCCGAAAGGAGAAGAAGAAGACGATATTAACCCAAATGTTTTATAAAAGTAGGGGTCAGTTACTGTTACTGAAATTGTGTTTGTTTTCATTCCGTTTCATGCTTCTTTTAGCTATTTTGAAGCATTGTCAAAATATATATTTGTAATTTCACACATATCAATAGTTTCTAGTGAAATGACTACAAAAAATAAGTGAAGATGTACATACAGTACAGTATTAAGCAAAGTTTCCATTATCATTACTGTTTTCAGTGAGTTAGTGCTAACATTAGCTTCCGCTATAACATATAAGGTTTGCTAGCATTTATTTGACAGATTGTATAGTCTGTCAGCCAGCCTGCTAATTAGACAAGCTACCTCTAAATTACACAGAGTTGGCCATACTGTTATCAAATGTAAATCTAAATGTTTATCCAGAAACAGACATTAGTTGGGGGCTTTTAAGATAACAGGATTAACAGTGTGATGAGTATTTTCAGTTCGCAATAGTCAGGTTAGTCCATGGAAGTATCATAAGAACCAGAAAGCAGACCACCGCTAAAATTTGAAACTGATTCACCCAGTGGTCATTCACTGGTACTACACGCCAGCACAGAAATAATTTTCCTCATCGACCATAGTGATAAAAGAGACACCTGTAAAACTGCTGGAGGACACCTACAACTGCAAAATAGATTGCAAATGAGATTTAAAATGTTTTAAACTGCCAAAACACTCAACAAATAGGTTTCAAAATCCACAGAGTCACCCACAGTGAACAGTGAAAATTTTGCTTTATCACCAGTGAGCAGTTTTCTACATGGACCGATGCCCATGACATGGGTTCACCCCTTGCTCTTCCTGAGCTCATCCCTCTTCTGCAAATTGATAGTGTAAATCTCATGCCTTCTGATTTTGGCTCCTGGGACCTAACGTTGAAAAAATTTGTGTCAACAGTCAAGAATGTCAAAAATTTACGCATATGTTTGTCGATTTAAGAAAGTAGCAGTTTGTTGTGAAACTGTTGAGATACAAAACTGTGAAAGTACGTAATTGGAAAGACTACCAACAGGAAGTCACAAACATGAGGTGTTTTCAAAATATGTTCAGAACTACTGAAGAGTCTCTGCACGTCAAACCTGTAGTCATTTTCACCATTGTACTATTTAGTATCAAAGATGGGATAAAAAAAAATTGTCTCATTCAATGTAATACTTTTTTCCGATATTGAGTCCCTTTAACCTGTAAGAGAGGGCGAAGAAAGTGGCTTAAAAAAAACAACCAATTTCAACTCAGGACTTTAAAATGGTCCAAAACCGAAAGGGCACCGTTACTGTGACTCCATTAACTTCCCGCATCCAGTCTTTAGTCTACCATTAGCATCCTGAGTGTGCTCCTCCTGCTCATGGTTGCTGTTGTAGATGTGATCCTCGAGATGCTGGCTGCTTCTGCCCGGCTGTGTTATTCCTGCTGCGGAGATGGACACGGCGCGGGGTCTGTGTATATATTACCCACGGAACATCTGGTGTTTATTAGGCTATTCAAGAATTCACCCCAGCCTCTCAGGGGCTGACTGGCGTGTGGCCTGTCTGCCTGCTGGCCACAAGTCTACCCACACACACACACACACTTATTCAATCTGATATTTCCTCATAAAGATAACAGGGCAGCAGGTTTACTGTGCTTTTTTTTCCTGCATAAAAACACAGATCGCCCATTTTCATTTGCTCACACTGTAGCGGTTCTTTGGGCTTTAATCCTGGCTGGATGAGACACAAAGCGAATGCCTAATGCACCATACATCTCCAAGTGTAGTGTTTACATTTGACAGATGCAGTCAGCAGGTATATGTATTGCAATAGGTTTAAAGTGCATCGTGTGTTTAAAACTCAGCAGGCCTGTACCACACTCATCGCATCGTGTTACATTGCACTCGTGCGGCCGGTTCAGTCACGGTCCGACACGTTTTCAGGCAGTTTGGTTACACAGTTTAAACACACTTTAAGCCATATGTAGCATGTGCCTGGTAAGTCAAATCAGGTCTTAAATCAGGTGGTGGCAGGTGAGGTGGGAGTGTGGGGGCCGTGTCAGTGCACAGCGGAGATATAAACACGATGAGGTCACCATGGGCTGGAAGCTCGTCCTGTCCCGCTTCCTCTTAGAGGAAGGGCACCGGGAATCTGCCGGATCAGTCCAGCTGGGTGGCCTTCTCCTTTCTGCGCATCCCCTCTAAGAAGACTTTCTCTACTTTCTTTCGTTCCTGCATTATTTCCTTTTTTGTCTTTTAACAATATTTAATAGTCTACTAAGTCCTATGCACGATTTCATTTTCCGGACTTAACTCTTTTTTATTCTTTCTTTCCCATACTTTATTTAATGTAAGACTTACTTTTTCATTTCCTCTGTTTTCACCCTTCTTTTTGTTTAACACTTTTTTTACTCCTTCATTCCTTGATCCCTTTGGGTTTAAGTGTGGCTTTCTAGTCAATCCTTTATGATGTCTTTCATTCCTTTTTCCTTTTTATTGACATGTTTCCGCTTAGCTTTTCTTCCAAATGGTCTTCTTTTTCTTACCTTTTCATTCTTTTTGTCCATCGTTTGACATCAATCAATCAATCAATCAAACTTTATTTGTGTAGCGCCAATCATAATCGCCGATTATGTCTAGGCGCTTCACAATTCAAGGCCGAAATCTTATGACTATACAGAGAGTAAACCCAACAGAACCACCGAGAGCAAG
>JAQQAE010007103.1:0-16119 GCA_029823295.1 Pseudamia nigra
CGCGGCTGCCGGATTCAAACCAAATTTCCAGTCCAGTCGACAGAAGGAAAACCACACGCCTTGAATATTGGCTCATGCAGCTATGCAAGGTACATCAACATACGTTGTACATATAAAGAGTTCTCGATATATTTATAAATAAATATGTGTTTTGCATTTTTGTAGTAGGTAGATCATTTTGACTTTATTTTATAAGTAGCTTGCATGCTGAACAAGTGTGAGCACCCCTGTTCTTAAGTATAAACCATGCAAACAAGATGGATGCCTGTAATAACTTTGGACTTTAGTGTAATTACTGCTATGGTTCGGTGATGTATTGAAGAACAAGAAGACTCAAATTTATGCAGACTCAAATTGTCACTGCCGAAACTTTCCATGACTGTCGTTCATATGTGTGTGATGCGTGCACCCCAACAACAAAGCCAAACACAAGATCAACGTAAAAGGAGACAAACATATCTCTGAAACTGCAAAACTGTGTGACAGGAGTTTATCAATATCCTTCTCAGAAATTTGCAGTACACCTATAAACATTGTGAAGGTCTAAAAGAGATTCCGTATTTATTTACAGCATTAGGCTAACCGGTAGTCAAAATATTGATCGTTTCATTCCAGTGGCTTTTGTCAGTGGGTGGATGTATCAGGCAGCAAGTGAACATTTCGCCTTCAAAGTTGTTGCACTGAAAGCAGCGAACTATCCAAACTAAGTAAGGATCTGAACAACCAAATTGTGATGGTACACGACCTGCATCCAAACCTGAAGATCTTGTTAGGTGTTCTAGGCTGCAGTGGATAATACCTCAATGAAACTGGTCTAGGAATGAACAACCAGAATTCAATCCAGTTGAGTATTTGTGCATTGTGTGGCAAAAACAGGTTAGATTCATGAAGGCAGGAGCTCACAACTTACAGGATGTGAAGTATAGTATGTGTCACTATCATGTCTAAAGTGTATTGTACTGACAGTTATCTCAGCAGCTTTCAGAGGTCTGATAGAGCTCATGTCTTGGGTTAGAGTTCTGGAATCAAAAGTAGAACCTACACATCATTGTGTGGTGGTAATGTTTTGTTCCCATAGATCTTGTACTGCCCCTTTTTTGAATCTTCACCTTATCATGGTGGTGGGGTTTGTGTGCCTGAGTGATCCTAGGAGCTATGTTGTCAGGGCAATTCACCCCTGGTAGGGTCTCCCAAGACAAACTTGTCCTAGGTGACAGGTCAGACTAAGAATGATTCAAAAGACCGTTATGACTATGTCTGGTGATGTGTTGTTTGGGTGGCCAATCCCCAGTTGCCAAAACTAGCTTGAACTGGGAGGAGGCCCTGGGGAATACCCAGGACACGCTGGAGGAACTATGTCTCTCGGCTGGCCTGTGAACGCTTGGGGGTCCCCCCCACAGAGGAGGTGACCGGGGAGAGGGAAGTCTGGACTTCTTTGCCTAGGCTGCTGAAGGATTTTATACATTTGTTCCACAGAGGGGATGGCACTTTTTAAAATCTCGTTGTACTAGGTACAGTACAATGACAATAAAAATATTCTGCCCCTGTGACCCTGACCAGGATAAGCAGAAGATGATAAATAAATGGATGGATACGCCACTGGATTGTGATCCAGTTATCCTTCCTTCCTCATGGGTTTGTTTCCGCTGCAAGACCATGACCATTTAACAAGACCCACAGTTGTTGTTTTGACATCACAGTTTGACCCTTGTCAAGGTTGATTGCATCGTTTCATGGCACAATTTTTTGTTTCAAATATATCAACTTCAAGGACTAAATGTTCTCTTGCAGCTTAATTTATCCTACCCAGTCACAGGTGCCACTGGAATAAGATGGACATTTTTAAAACGTCACCTATCAGTGGTCATAACGTTATGGCCGATCAGTGTATACTGTTTTTCTACTTTTATTTCACAGAACCACCACATCAAATCAATTTGTTTGCATTATCATGTACTGTAATTTCAGTGTTCTAACATGTTTGTTCAGATCCACACTGCTAATTAATGATGTAACACTGCTGTTTTTGCCAAAACACTTTACCTCATGATGTAGAAAAGACCCCATGTAGCCGACTCCACAGCAGCATGGTTCAGCATGGTTTGGAAATAAACCGTTTCTTAAGGGATAATGTAATAACAGTAGTTTGTAGCAAGAAAAAGTCAATAGCTTCTTAATATGACAAAATCATCATCTCTTCAAATGTCCCCCCTAATTTTTTTTTTCTGACTAATAAAATTAAAATAAAGTAATCTTTCACTTCATTAGAACTCTGGTAACTTGAGAAGTAGTAAATGCCTGAACGAATAAACTTCTATATTTAAACACGAAGCATAAAGTAATGGATTTTTCTTTCAAGTTATTTGCTCTCAAAATCAATATTTTGAGGCTGGTATCAGCACAAATATGAATCTATTGATAGTTTCTAAAATGACCTGTTGGCATTTCTCATAGAATGCAGAGTACTGTAATAAGTTTCCCCTATAAATGAGCATTGAAGTTTTCAGTTCCAAAGGGAAATATAATTCAGTTTGCAGCTCCAAAAATCACTTTGAGGAGTGCATCTTAAAACACTGATCACAAAAATGAAACAAGTTCTTGAAATTTAAAAAATCAGGATATAGAGAGAGATGTTATGTCGTTTTTGCATTGTCTCCATTGTTTTGTCTTTTTGAGGATTTGACACATTGCATGCGACTTTCATGCACTTTTTGTTTTTGTTTCTTTGTTGTCTTTTGTATTGTATTTTATCATGTCTTTTTCGTAAATGTCTTTTGTGTCTTTATGTTGTATTTTTAGGCTTTTGTGTCTTTTTTCCATCTTTTTATATATATATAATTTTTTTTTTATTTTTTATTTTTTTTTACATCTTCTAGAGTCGTCATCTTAATTGTTCGACTTTGACTCCAAACCAAAGTGCTACCTTTAAGTGTGCATAAAATTCTGATCTGACATTTATGGTGATAATTATTGACATTGACTGATTTATATCTTAACACCTTTGAAAGTACCACCCAGCTTTGCACTACAGGATAACCGACAGACCAGGAGCCCGTACGTTAAACTGTTCAACAATCGACATTTCAGGTTGTACGTGTAGAACTGTAAAGACAAAAGAACCGGGCATGAGAACAGACTGCATGATTTAACGACCCCCGACATGGTGTCACCGTTTTTACCACATAGGGTTTAAGAAGAAAGGCAGTGTAGAGAGCAGCTTGGCCTCCTGTGGGTAAAAATACCTCATCAAACCACAGCCAAAGGTTTGAGATGCTCAAACTAACAGGCAGTACACAGGTAATCAAATAGCATCTTGGTACAGCAGCAGCAGGGCTTCAGCTCAATAAACCATTAATGTACAACAGAACACCATGTTATGTTCGAATCCATTTAGCAAAAAAAACAACCAAACAGGCTTATAAGAGCACATAGTGACTATAGTGGGACGAGTGAAGAGTGTATATACACCACGCTGCCAGGTCTGACAAATCCTGCACTGTATTTGGCATGCTGTTTGCAGACTGAATATTTGGTATAAATAACACAAATCCACTGGGTACACAGTGTCAACAATAACAACAAGCTGCTGCTGGTGAAGTACGGCACAGACATGCACATTGACTTTAATTTATTCCAGCGGCATCTGTCAACCTACCAGAACCTCTAGGATGAAAGTAGGATGAAGTGTTAAGATGATCAGTCTGCAGTGCGAAAATATCTCCAGAGTAATTTAACACATTATAAAATGCATATGTCAACCGATGCGAGATGTCTCTTACATAGTGGCCATCAGGTGTCGTTAACCAGTCTGCACACAAACAGATGATACAGTGAAGTGAAGCTGCACCATGGAGGATTGGTTCATATCTCCATTTTTATGCTTCCTCAATTCTGCTGTTTCTGTTCGTTCTATGATTGATGTAGATGTCAGGGAGGAACAGTTATTTAAACATGATACTCATCTACCATGACAGATACTGAGTGATTTCACTGTCTTTAATATGGAAGCACAAATTATATAGAAACAAGTGTAAAACCTGAAAGTGAAGAGGTTAAAGTCATTTGTGCGGAGTAAAATTGTTATTTTCAGTGTTTGCACATGCCCAGGAAAAATCTGGAAAATGACCAATTTTTCAGTCATGGAAAACATATGGAAAATAAGTTAAAAATCAAATGTGCTGTAAAAGCTTAAGTTGTCCTGAAAAATTATTTCCCTTCCCTTTGATTCTCTCTGCTTTGTTAGTCAACTCATGTAGATTAGAAGTTATGTGCATAAATGTCACGCTGTCTGCAAAGGGCAACAACGAGGCACAGCATTTCTCTAGCTGGCGCAGCGCCCCATGTGATGCCACCAACCAATCAAGTTCACGTGTCCTGCTAGCTGGTGTCTTCATTTGAATTTATCACTAGATTTAGCAACTTTTCAGACCCCAGTAAGGATTTCTTTTTCCACGGAAGAACCTAGAGATAAAACTAGCGACTTTAAGTTGAAGGGCGTCGCAAGCATTGGTCTGTGAGTGTGAACAGTGTGGGGCAGGCAGATGTATTAGTATATGACTAATACATCTGATAATTAAAAATAGTCTGAACCACTTTACTTGAAACTTGCCTTATTGGCCACAATCAAATCTTGAACCTACAGCCTGTGGGATACATACTGTTACTGCATGTGCTTCAAAGTGTCTGACCAATATAGAATCTCTTTTGATGCGGGTGATGCCACTGCTTGTTTCAAGAAAACTTTATTAAAAATGAATCCAAAAAAGCCATTTTCAGGAAATAACTTGTGATCATATTTAATCGATCAACTTGTAGTAGCAGCAGCAGTACTAGTAGCAATAATAGCAGTAGTAGTAGTACAGTAGGGGGTATTAAAGGGTTAATTCCGACTTACGCGGAAATTCGGGTTACATCGCGACCGTAGGAACGGAACTCGTCCATAACACGAGGACTGCCTGTAGTAGTAGTAGTAGTAGTAGTAATAATATTAGTAGCGCTCACTGTGGTGGCTATTTTGTTCATCTTTGTTCGGTTTTTTGGTAATTTTGTTCATCTCTTGCTTTTCGTTTTTTTATTTTTTATTTTTTTCATTTTGTGAATTGCTCAATGTACCCATTTTCTTGCTTATTTTGTTCTTTTTTCATCCATGTTCTGAATTGGTTTTTTGTGTGTATTTGGTCAGTTCTATATTACTATTTTAGCCATTTCTGCTCATTTTGCAGATTATTGTGTTTTTTTTATTGATATTTATTTATGTTTGTTTATGACTTAATTGTACCTTTTGATTGATTAAATAAGTACTTGGTGAAAATTAACAGAATAACTTTATTGTGCATCTTTTGATCTGGTGTATTGAATGACTGAAATCCACAGAAACTTATTTAAATCAAAAAGTGTTTTTTTTTTCCTAAATCTGGCCCCTTTTTGCTCATTTTGTTTTATTTTATTTTATTTGTTAATTAAGTTCTTTTTTATTTTGTTCATTGTTTTTCCTCATTTTTATTTGTTGTGCTGAATCATTTAGTTGATTTAATGCTTGAACAAAATAAGTTAACACCTCATTCTTCTATGATCTTTTAGAGTACAATACTTGTTACATGTTGAATTGTATAGTAAAAAATATTATGTCAGTTTATAATGATTTCGGCTCATTTTGCTCATTTCTGTTCAGGTTCTGTACCTGTCATAACCGTATACAGACACAGCACAAATCAGCATATTGACAGTTCACCAGAACATAAAAAATAAAGTGTTTTGTCATTTAAAACAACCTTAACCCACGCCTCCGGTCTCTGTAAATAACATTGAGTACAGTTTTGAAGCGTAACAGGCCTACGGGCTCTGCAGGACGTCACGGCATAACACATTAGTTTTGTGGATTTTCTCCGAGGCCTCGGTAATGAAATGCTGAGGTGACTGCAGTGTGCTTTTGAACCGCTGCCGTAATCTCCCCCAGACAGGATGCTCAGATGACTCTGTCTCTGTGAATGGCTTACCACCCAGCATCCATCTCACAGTCTGCCTCCGCCAACTGTCTTTCACCGTGAATTATTAAAATCCTGCACATCTTACATTTTTTAGCTCTATTTTTTTCTTCCGAGTCTCCTTATATTTTAATGTTTAAAATATCTGTAGAGAAAGCAGAACCAGGAGCGCTGTGTCAAATACTTTTACTAGTTAATATGATCATTTTTCAGTCACAGCAGGAGATGAATTCAACTCTAAATTTATTTATATGCAATATATATATATATGTGTGTATATATGTGTAGAAGCAATGAAATTACACCATCAGGTGTTTCACAGTGAGTGAAGTTTTCATGTATTTTGTGAAATGTGAGAATTCTTTGGTCAGTTTGTATATTATTTTGGTAGTTTTTTTTTTAAATTCACTTTTGTTTATTTTGTCTATGTTTCTGTGGCTTTATCTTTTTTTAATTTTTGTTCATTTCTGTTTAGTTCATTTGGTGAAATTTGTAAATTATTTTGGTCATTTTTGTTTGTTTTCATGATTATTCTGTTCATTCTTTGTTGGTGTTTCTTTACTTTGCTGATAACTCTGTTCAGTACTGGATCATATTGGTTACTTTTGTTATGTTGTCTTGATTTTTACTCATTTTTTTATTTTAGAGATTCTTTTGTTCCTTTTTATACATTTATACAATCACATTTGAAAAGTAAATTGCTTTTAAAAAATTTGCTATTATGGATAAACTGTCCAAATTTAGTTACATTTATTCTAAAAAGGTAATGAAAAGCTTACAGTGTCTCATAAGTGTAAACAACCTGTTATTGTTAGTCTGTCAGGATGAAACCCTAAGACCACACAAAGAGGTTTAGAGACCTTTTTAAATTCCTTGTGAAGTATTTAATGTTGGTGTTAAACATGTGAATATGATTGTGTTTTCATGCGCAGCAGTATCAGAGTCATGAGGCTTATCCTGGTTTTGATCATATTTGGGATAAAGGCGTTTATATGGAACACAGAGAAATCTGGTGATTCATATCATGACAAACACTATTATCCTGGTACAAATTACTGCATGCTGTGTGCACAGATGGCCGTGATGTTTTCAAGACAAGCCACCAAATTTAATCTGAAATTCATTTATCTGTCTGTTAGCGCTCTAATTTACGTCACTGTACATGTTGTGTAGCTTGTTTACTACAGACTGGAATGGGCCACAGTTTGGAAGCTTTTTCCACCTAAACTGCCAAGTATATTTAATTCTGTCATTGCTCAAAGTCAAAACTCTTTCTTCATCACTCCAGAAGAGTGCCATTATTGTGTTTGTGTTGCACCACTTGGCTGAAGCTGCACCTGTACAGGTAGTCAGCGGTGTTCAGAAACTGAGATCAGGCGTGTACATGCAATAAACATCACTACTTTCAGTATACGTCCACTAGTGCAGTGGTCTGCAACCTGCAGCTCCAGTGGCTCCTGTGGCTTTGTCCAGTGATGGAAGTAACAAGAAAACAATTACCACAAAATCAACTAAAAGCAGAAAAAAATTAAAAACTAGAATAGAGGTTTATTGATCTGTGTGAAATTGGGATGTGATGAAAGTTGAAATGCTTGAAAAATTCAATCACAAGCAGTAAACTGAAATCCGTGTAAATGCACAGTCTCATGTTTTTAATCTCAAAATGCATACATTGTGATTGCACACAGTGCAGGCTGTAATGTGCTTTTCTTCTACCCAGGTGGACGTCGCCGGTCTGAGCCTGATGAGGCGGAGCTACTGAGGGTCAGCAGACGATTGGTTGAGGATGCTGTCAATCGCGCTTTGCAACAGTACAAACAGGAAACACTTCAAAATGGGGGTGGGCCAAATGCCACGGCAGCACAGCCCCCAGGAAACACTGAGGAAAGTGCAACAAAGACAGACACTACAGCTAATTCTACCACGGACAACAGGAAGTGACATCATCGAACTGAAGCACAGAGACTGAAAAAGTGGACGCCAGACAGAACACCCGCTATGCCTGGCGAACCAGAAGAAGAGTCAGTAAGCCCTGGGCACAAAGCCTGAACCAGCCCTGTTCGCTGAGCAGATAAACCCAGCTAGCCAACCACAACGGCTGGCCCGTCACGCTATCCGCCCACGTAACCTAGCTCAACACAGTGCTAGTTAAATAGATGATGTAGCTTGAGATCAGCGCTAGGTGACCGTCCCAACACGTCAGCTAGCCTGCTAGCTCGCTCACTAACTCTGATGTCCGACATCTAACAGGAAGGACATGCTCACGCAGCTCTGCATCTGCATTTGTGCACATCTAACACACAAGTGAAACACTCCTCCGTATATAGACACGACCGCACAGGGTTCACTGTGACCTGTCACTCAAAAACTGCCCGTTTACAATAGGATAAGTGTGTGTAGATGGTTTAATCTCCAAAAACACTGAAAAAAAGCTTTTTCGATCTTCGCCAAATCATTTTAGGTGAAGAAATATTCTGTTTTTGTTTAGTGCTTGGTTTTTTTCCTCATCTGCTCATGCTTTTGGCTGTGAAAAGAGCTGAGACGACTGACAGAGCCTGAGTTGTGACTGGTTGGATTCAAACACAGTTTGCTGCCCTTAGTTTTTGTTTAGCTGGTCTTCGATATCATTTAATCTGGGTCAAAAGCACTTTCAGTATTTCCAATTTGAGAAACTCATCTTAAAGCTGCCAACAGATGATGGATGTCTGTCTGCAAGACACAGATTTGTCTTTGTTATTAATTGAAATTGTTCTGACCCCAGCTGGGCTTAAGTGCTGATTATTGTATTAAAGGTGCCATCTATGATGTTTGCAAACTAGCCAGTAGTGTTGCTCATAGCAGACCCATATAAATGATTAAACAGGCGACCTGCCAGTCACGCACAGCCTACAACCTCACAGTTGTCAAGCTAGTATGTCTCTCCTCAGTCATCCTGTGGTTACATTAGCTACAGATGCTAACACCATAGTAGACTGTTTTCAACTCCATGAGTGAGTGCATGAGGTTGTGAGCTGTGTTGACCAGCAGGTCACCTGTCTAATCATGCACCACGCATGTGACAAATCATGGGCTACTAGCTAGTTTTCCAGCATCATCAACTGCACCTTTAACCATCTGTCTTCTATGGAAACAATTAGACAACTATTAAGTTAAGAATAACTAAACTATAAGCTCAAACTCAAACTAAGACCAACAAGCTTGAAATCAATTTCCTGTCTGTTGCAACAGTGCATTGGTATTCCATTTTATGAAAATACCCAACACTACCATTAGAAAGCCTTTAAAGATTAGAGACCCTTCATGAGCTCTAGATATGAATATGTGAATGTTTAATCTACTCTACACTGCTACAAAACACTATCAGCTGCCAAGAAGTTAGTTTTACTCTGTTAATGCCAAAAAATCCAGTGTAGCAGCCTGGATGCTGTTCTCAATGAAATCCACCCCATTTGACTGAAACATCCACATAATTCAATGTCTCTCATCAAATATGGCGGATTCTAATAATTGCTTTCATGAAGTATTTTTGCATTAATTCTTTCTTTTTAGTCATATTAATTTTCAAACACGGATGAGTTGAATTCTGTGTCATCCAAACCCAAGTATGATGATTTTGTTTCTTTTTACATTCTTAAAACCACAGGGTTTGATACTCCGTGTTCATCTATAGCGTTAACACTGACCTGCGGAGCGTTTTTTTTTTATCTACAGTACTGTTCATATGAAAGAAGTTGAAATCGAGCAGACAGTGGGTACAGTTATTCAAATGGTGATATGAGGTTCAGGAGGTTCTCAGACAATCACTACTGTCAGCTCAAACCCTCCTGCTCTTCATCTCACTGTCTTCCATCCATTTATTCTTTGTGAGAGACGTGAAAGAGAAATTAGCCTCCACGTTTTTGGTTTGACTCCACGGCTCGTAAATTCCATTCAGGCTGTTTACAAACTAATAGACTAATAAATTAAGGCACATTGTCTGGACAGCACAATGATGAAGATGATGACACAGTGACAGTAAAGATCTGATTGGTTTACTCTTCAGAACAATTTTCTTTTATGCATTTTAACTATTTTATTTATGTGCTATTGCAGCAGGTTAGCTGGCTGTTTTTATTTTGATGAAACAAATATGAAAAGATGCTTGATTTTGAGCACTCGCTCACTCACTCACACACTATAGTTGAAGGTGAAAAAGCACAGAATTTCTGTTTATACAGTAAGTCTTTTGCTTCAGTTTTCACACAGCAGGTAAATCTACAGATGCTGTTAAATGAAATCACCTCTGTTCAAGTCGCCTTCAGTCACTCAAACTGATATCGAGTTTTTTGCTTTTTTCCTGTAAGTGCTTAAAGGTGTCCACACACAGGTAACATTTACAGTGCTGTGGAAAAGTATTTGCCCCCTTCCTTATTTATTTGTCTGTTTGACACACTTGAATGTTTCAGATCAATCAAATTTTGATATTAGACATAAGATAACTGGAGTAAATGCAAAATGCGGTTTTAAAATGATGATTTGTGTTTGTTTGTTCACAACATAACTCTGTTATGAAAGGATTTGGATGAAGTTTTCAGGATTGATCAGAAATGGTACAAAGACCAATTGATTCGATTCTGGAAGTGATATGGATCATAATCTGGATCCAGAAGATTTTTCAAGGATTCTTTCCCATTGTAAGATGGAACCAAATTCAACATTTGTCCCTGTAACGCCACATATAACACTCCGAAGATTTAGCCAAAAACCATAGGATAACAACATAGTAGATTCTATGAACCTATAAAGTTTGATCTAGAGATGGACAATATTCCAGAAATAGTGATCCAGAATGATACTTACAGGAGTTGAGGAAAAATAGCTACTGTACAGTAGTATATAGAGCTATAGACATGAAACTGACACCAACTGTAGCAGAAAGTCTACTGATTCAGTAATGTGTCACGGATTTGACATATCTTGAGCATTTCGGAGCTAGATTCAGAAGAAAACCACCATTACGGAAATATTATTTTTGGTGAAAAACTATTGAGCTAATAATGTGTATGTGATTCCAAATGTTAATGGTAGGTTTTTATGGTGCTAGAGGAGAAACTTGTCAGAGGTCTGTGCTCTCTGAATGCTTTTTAGTTGAGGAAGTACAGCTGTTCAAACCTACCTAAGTATCTGCTCCATAAATATAATAATTGATTGTGCCACACTTGGCAGCAACAACTGCAACCAACCATTTTCAGTAACAGCCATTGAGTCTTTGAAATTGCTCTAGAGGAATTTTTGCCCACTGAAACAGCAAAGCAGCCTCAAATCATCACATCCCACCATGTTCCACTGTTGCTATGATGTTTTGTTTATGAAATGCTGTGTTAGTCTCATCCAGATATGACAGGATGTACACCTTCCAAACATGCTCAGCTTTTGTCTCATCAGTCCACACTATTTTCCCAAAAGTCTTAGGGATCAAGTTTTTTTTTGGCAAATGTGAGATGCACCTTTTTGTTGTTTGTGGTGACGAGTGGTTTTCGCCTGGGAACTCTCCTACGGATTCCTGCCTCTGCCTTATTGCCTTAACTGAGGTAAATGAGGCCTGTAGTTCTTTAGATGTTGTTCTTGGTTCTTTCCTGACCCCTGGATGGGTCATCGATGCGTTCTTGGAGTAATTTTGGTAGGCCAGCCACTCCTGGGAAGATTCACCACTGTTCCAAGTTTGTCCTATTTCTAGATAATGGCTGTCATTGTGGTTTGCTAGGCCCAAAGCCTTAGAAGTGGCTTTGTAACAGTCTCCAGACTGATAAATATCATAAGTTCTTAAATTTCTTTAGATTGTGGCAAAAGTGTTGTTTTTGAGATCTTTGAGCCTACTTCACTTTCTTCTAGTCAAGTGATTTCTTCATTGAACATGTCTGGCAGTAATCAGGCCTGGGTATTGCTGGTGAAAATGAACTCAGCTTCCCAAAAAAATGTAGTTAATCACAGCTAATTCATGATTTAACGGAAGAGGCATAACACTCTTTCACATAGGGCCTGGTAGGTTTTGATATTTTTCCTTAATAAATGAATTTTCCCATTTTTGTCCAATATTAAAAATTGTTTGATCTGAAACATTTCAGTGTACCAAATGCGCAAAAAGAGAAAAGAAAAAAAAAAATCATGAAAGGTCAAATCCGTTTTCACTGCGCTGCATATCCAGTGTGGGTGATTTTGTGATGACTCACTTCATGGGCAGAGATAAACATCGCCTCTGGATGTTACCTGTGTGTAAAAGCTACAGTCTTCAGTGATGTAATACTAAAACACGAATACAAACCTTGTGAGATTTGCCAAAGTTTCTTCCATGTGTTGGCTGTGGCTTCAGAGTGAGCAATTCGTAGAAAATGTTAAAAAAAAAAAAATCCACCTTAAAACAGAATTTACCTCATTTTTCATCAGATAAAGTCATCCCCTCCATGTGCACATGCTAGAAAATAAAATCATTGCAGCAGAAAGTGGCATTCCAGCTGTGTGAGGTGTATTTCCCTTTAGTGTGAACTGGTGTTAGCTGGAAAAGGATCTGTTATCCCTGTGAAATCCACTTAAATCCTGTCACTGTGGACTCATTAAAACGTCAGTAATGAAGGCGACTTCTGTCTTCAGGTGGGTTTTGAATATTTTTGTTTTGATCTTTAATTGTCACCAGATCCTTAATCTCCTTACCAATCCCCTTTAATACACAAGTTGTCCTGATGGCCTGTATGGTTTATGTGTGTGTGTTTGTTTGATCAGCATTCCCCAGAGAATTCCCGTCCCTATTAATCATGAAAAGTCCAACCTGTGTGTGTGTGTGTGTGTGTGTGTGTGTGTGTGTGTGTGAAGTGAACATCAGCACAAATATGTGTTTCTGTGTGCGTCTTTCCATTTTATCTGTGTGTGTCTCTGACAGTGTGGGTGTTGTTTGTACTGTGTTGTGTACCTTGTTCTGCCATGTTTGAACAATAAAACAGGATATGAGACTCCAAACCAATATCCTTCTGTTTGGCTCATGTTTTCAGAGTTTGTGTGATGAAGACTCTGTTTGTCCCCTCATTAAGGACTGTACGGCTCATCATCTTATGGGGTTGTTAATGTGCTCATATAGTTTTATAGAGGCAAGTTTATGTGGAAAAAGTTGAATGTATTCATAAAAACAGTAAGCTGCTTAACATTCACCTTGCAGCATTTGAAATTATTCTTAAAACAGATCCTTTTCAGAAGCAACTGTGATGAAGGTAACAATGCACACACTGCATTTTAAAAAGCACACGTCATGAAAATCAAGCTTCTGTGCTTTTTAATATGATAAAACTTCCTGGGTCCTAACATAATGTAGTATCAAAATAGTTAAGGGACAAATGGTGCACAGAGGTTTTTTGATCCGGTTCAGCTGAATCTGCCTGAAACCTGCAGTTTGCCTTCCCCCTCAGATGTCCTGTCAATCACATCAACCTGAAGCCTGGGCCTCGCCCACTTGGACTCTAGTCCATTCTCAGCATGGTCACACCAGTCTCTACCGGTGTCTCGTCTCATTTGCATAATCCACATTCCATTAACTCTTGACTGGTCTGTCCACACTTTTACTCAGGAAAACGAACAATGAATCAGAGCAAGGGGCATTTATATCATCTCTAGCATCCAGAAATTTGAGATGGTATGCCAGAAAATGCTCAATATGTCTCCTTTAATCTAATTTGACTGTTGTTGACAAGAATTTATTGAAGACAATTGAAAAGCCATCCATCGTCTTATGTTTATGTGGATCCGGGTTGTGGGGGCAGCAGGTTCCACAGAGAAGCCCAGACTTCCCTCTCTCCAGCCACCTCGTCCAACTCCTGTGGGGGGAGGTCTTTTGGGCCGGTATGTGTTGTGGGTCTGCCCCAGGTCTTCCTCCTAGTGGGACATGCCCAAAACAGCAGAGACATCCAAGAGGCATCTGATCCGATTGCAAAGCCACCACAACCGGCAGAGTGGCAGTTCTACTCTGAGCTCCGCCCAAATGACCGAGCTTCTCACCCTGTCTAAGGGAGACCTTGGAACCTCATTTTGACCGCTTGTATCTGGGATCTTATTCTTTCAGTCATGACCCAAAGCTCATGACCACAGTACTACAGGCACCGTATCAGTCAGTTGGGAAGAAGGAGCTGAGCTGAGAGGCAAAGCTCTGGCGTCGCCAGTTGATCTGCATTTCTGCTGTCACCTAAGGCCACAATTGAAATGTCAAAATCAAAATGGATTTCCAGTAAGTAATGTCAATTAAAAACATACAGTTAAGGTCAGAAAACATACACTTAAGGTCAAAATTATAGAAGCATGTCAAATGTTTGACATGCTTCTCACTCCAGTTCTGGATACATGGAAACTCTTCACTAACTTTGTATTTTCTTCTCCTGCTTTGTTTCCATCTATAATCCTTCTCAGATCGACACTTATGTCTCGTTTTTGGTATGATGCATATACAAGTGATGCCTCAAATCCTTTCTGAAGTGAATGTTCAGTTCACACACTTGGACCATTACTCAGTGAAAGAGTGGTGGTTTGTGCTATTCTTGGGAAAAAAAGACCAGTTCTGGGGTTTAATAATTTTGAATGACGAGAAAAGACGTGCACATCCTCACAGGCATCTTGGTGGGTTCTGGATGAAACAATTTGACAAAAATGTTTAAGAAAAAAAAACTGCACACCATCGGCTTCTTTTTAATATGAGTAATGTTTTGAGCATTTCACACTTCAAAGATATTTACAGAGAAGGCATCTTTCATACCCATCAGCCAGCAGCAAATCATGTGACAAGTCAATGCTAACGCTGGTCATTTTTGTTTTTCTAGAATAATAGTTTTTGTTTGGAAATAAACATAACATGCTGTCAAAATTATGCCAGCATGCTTTGAAATGCTGTGTTAAACATCTGGCACTTTTTTAAACCGCAACTGGGGCAAAATTTTCATAGGTGGGCTAATAATTTGACCTCAACTATGTAAATGGTAAATAAGTAATTGCACCCCCTTCAACATGACTGACCTAATTCAATTCAAGGCCCTGTGTTTATGTCAACTCAGTTTGTGAAGCCATACCGTAGTTATTTATAGAGCACTTTGCAAACTGCATAGCTGACCAAAGTGCAGCAGTAGAATAAAATAAATATAAAAGATTAACCGTCCTGTTGTCCTCATTTTCTGTAAACATCCTGTGTCCTCCCACTGGCAGGTCATTTTGACCCGAGGACAACAGGAGGGTTAACAAAAGCCAGAAATAATAGACAGCAATTAACAACATGAAAACAGTAAAAGACACAAGCACAGGTACCCATTGGTTACCGAAAATGCAGATAATCTGAGTGTTCTGAATGTGTCTTAGATGACAGTAGTGTAGAGACCTGTGTCTGGAAGGTCCAGTCACTGGTGAATCTGTATTTATGACGCTTTGTAATTCTATTACACATGAAGGCTTTGATGCCACTCTCATATGTTGAGCCCACCCACTATTCACTGAAAAATGCTCTGATTGGTTGAACTATAAGTTACTCCGAAGGTGACTTGAGATCAGCTTTCGACAAGCAGATGCATTTTTCATGAATAGTTCTATGAAAAGAAAAAGATTATTGGCAGTTGGTGGATGCGTGTATTTTAGCTTAAATATGATTGGTTCCAAACTTGCACTGGTTTGTAGGGGCAGGTGTAATGCATTTTAGCCTAATTATGATTGGTTCCCATTTTTGATGTCACAGGTGAGGAAAATTCAAAATAATTTGTTTCCCCTGTTATTTGTCTTGTTCTATGGATTCTAAGTATTGAGCAAGCATCTATTTTCACTTTTTATTTTACGTTGCAGAGTTTATATAAACCTTAAAACCCAAGAAGGGTGCATTTAACTGTATGGGACCTTCAAAGCTGCAGGAAAAGGATGGAAAATACACAGCAATGTGTCCAAATCAAAAATACAAGATGTAAATCTAAATGAATATGACGTTGCTTTTTTCCATCATGGAAAACACTTTTACACCCACAGAGTACAACAGTCAAGTCATGTAAAATCAAAACAGCAGTTGGTCATTATACAGTGGATCTCAAAAGTCTACACACCGCTGTTCAAATGCCAGGTTTTTGTGAGGTAAAAAGGTGACACCAGGATA